>JAOVVF010000017.1:17406546-17416690 GCA_028565595.1 Duopalatinus emarginatus | reverse complement strand
AAAGTGCAGTAGGACAGGTTTTCCAGATGCTGTGGATATAGTTAGCAATCACTACAGCGCATAAGGCAATTATTT
This sequence comes from Duopalatinus emarginatus, assembly GCA_028565595.1. Taxonomy (NCBI): domain Eukaryota; kingdom Metazoa; phylum Chordata; class Actinopteri; order Siluriformes; family Pimelodidae; genus Duopalatinus; species Duopalatinus emarginatus. Next base: position 17,416,615 of record JAOVVF010000017.1, on the reverse strand, counting down.
TATTTGGGGGAAATGCACACAGATTAGGATGAGCTAATAGCGATTGCCACAAGAGGGAAGCACATGCCATGTATTTGATTAGTAAAGTTGCAGGAAGGTTGATGTGTGATACTCAGAGATATCAAAATGCTAAAGGTTATTTATTTATTTACTATCATGATTTGTTAAGTATCATTCAGACAAGTTTTTTTTTAAAGAATTTTCAAGCAGTCTAAGACTTTTAATGCCTCCTTTTAGTTTTGACTGTAGTCTAAAGCCCAGGAGCACAGTGCTTGTCTCTTGTGATGTGGATGTGGTCAGTGTGGGTGTAACTGCTCTTACCTGCCACAACTTTACCACATCCTTCACCGTGTACATTTCAGCTCTCAGTTTGCTTTTCCTTTTCTGCGGGTCTGCACTCATACTTCTGCTTAAATGCACTCTGTTTGCTACACCGTGTCTTCCCTGTTGCTAAATCAAGCTGAAGAACTTGTCCTCTGGTTTAGAAAGTCTGGGGTTTTGGACTTATCTTGATTCTTTTTTATTCTGATAATAGTAAATGAAAGTAAAAAGTCCTATACCAGACAGAATCTCAGTGTTAACAAATGTCATTTGCTTGTTCAATATTTTTGAAAATGCAAAAACAGAGAGACTAAGAGAATAAGCTTTTGAAAAAATGATCACAAATAAGATTGATACACAGAGAAGATCATAAAGTTAAAGCAGATGTTTCATGTTTAGGGCTTCATTTCATCTTGTCTTCTGTGTAGATTTCACAAACTCTCCCACTGGCAGGTGATGAGCCGGGACACGGTGCTGAGGAATACATATGTATGAGGAAGTGGAAGCTGATAGCAGCTCTTTGAATGCATTCTCATCAACATTCAAAAAGCAGCATGTTTTTTTTTCTTTTCCACGAACATGGCACATAGCTCCAAAACAAAGTCTTCCGGCGTAGGACCTCATTAGTGGCAAATCATGGCCTTGACATTTACACTGTAAGCAGCCGAACTGCATTTCCATTTCCCCAGGAGCAGAGCGGAGCATTTCAGTTGAATTACATGAAAGATGTGGCAGAGAAGACGGCAATGGCATCATGAAGAAAACACACTCCAAACAAATCAAATAAACAAATATAACCAGCAACAACATGCACACTTTAACAACCCAGAAATATCGTATCCCTGAATGGAACAAAAATGTCTTGCTGGCAGACTAGATTTGCTAGAGGAAATTTATTGTCAACCCAATTGCATAAACAAAACGCTTAATTATGGATGTCTTATGTTGTTTTCTACGATAATATGACATTTTCCATCATAAATCTCCCACCACTTTTACCTTTTTTTTTTAACACAGCAGATTTTCCATATTAGTCTGAACTGAGACGAGGTATGATGAACGATTCGACTTGGACCTTCACTGAGAATCTATCCTTCCAGGAAGATCGGCCTTAGTACAGCCTACATTATGTCTGATCTTGCTGGATACAGATGCTTTCCCTGATCCCATCTTCCAAGGTCACACACTATGAAGTCATCAGGCCGTGAAGCAAATCGGCTGGCAATGACCGCAGAGCGACACTGTTATCACGGCATACTTTTAAAGACTTTTTAATGATAACATCTGTCCTTGTCCATCAACTAAGTTCAACATGATATCTGAGATTACTGCAAGTTAATATTTGATTTACATGATTCCTACTACTAACATGACAATTATGATATTTTTAAATAAGATATATGAGCAACTCTATGATACTTATATTCTGTTACAAATATTAAAGAGTATTAATGGACTCCTCAATGTGTTTTAAAATGTGTTCTAGCTGCCTAAAGAGGATCTTCATGGAACCTTTCATGAAGAGAAAACAATTTGTAGCATGACCACATTGCTCTACATAGACCACAAAGGAACCAAACTGAATAAAATTAAATAGAAATTGGAAGAGTATAGAGGTGTTTCACATGATCTGATGTAACAACAATGGCTATTAGCAAATCCATGACCCCAAACCTGTCCTTGGGTATGTTTCACAAGGTAACATGGAGCTAAGGAAATATACGGATCAGGGAACATAGATACAGTGCCCAAAATTATTGCCATTCTTTGTAAAAAAAAAAAAAAAATGATAAAAAAACAATAGCAGAAACATAAACATTACACACAACAATTTAATATTTCCACTAAAACAAGAGAAGACAAAACACTGCCATCGCAACATGTGTCAACAGTGTGACAAAATGATTTCCTGGGATGTGAATATGAATTTGCACATGTGGAAAATGTTGTCATCCATTAATATTGGAAAAAACGCAACAGATTACTACAGAAACAGATGGTAGTTGACTGGCTTATATCAGGTAATGGATATAAAAAATAAACTGTTAAAAAAATCATAAAACATAATTAGGACCATATATTTCACGTCAGGTATATTGCACAGTTTGGTTGAATTATTTCGTTTATACTTTAAAAATCTGCCATTAAATGCCACAATACCAACGCTGTTTGGAAATGTTATAAGATGGAAGCCCATCCTAAGAGAATATTGCAGACACAGACAGATGTCAGCAGAATTACAAATGGCATCATGTGTGGGGGTCAGATGAAACCAAAGTCAGACTCTCAAATCTATATTCATTCTCATAGTCAGCATTTGAAAAAGTGGGACTGTATCCAACAAAACAAAACCATGATACTCACTGCTTTTCAGCTGGTTTTAAAGAAACCATTCAGAAGACTGATAGCATTGTGAATTCTTAAGGGAACTTGCATATAGTATTTCAGCCAAAACCTGGTTGTCAATGCCAGGTGGTTTAGACCTGTCTCTGCTGTAGACCAAGCTTTAAAGGAAAGGATACATATTAATTTAGGTAAACACAATAAATGGTTAAATAACACAAAATCTGTGTGTTTGCAATAATCATCTCAGTCTCCTGAACCCTACTGAAACCATGGTATAAACTGATGTACACATCCACACATGCACACAACAAAGAGTACAAAACCATTTGTTCTTGAATGGACAAATAAATACTCACAGGGTGATAATCATTTGTTTTTATGTATATACATATTGTTGCATGTGCATTTGAAAAAAACTCAAACAAATGTATGCTTGAGCTCTATTACATGTTAAAATATATGTTTAGCTAATTTCCATGTAGAGTGACAATTCTGGACGGCACTATGCAGTGTGGCTAAAAATGTTTTTTTTGGACTGACAAAACGAATAACTTTTAAGGGTCCTAGACATAGTGTACATTTAAAGGCGTGACCAAATTTGGCTAACAATGGATGAAAGCTAGTCGCCATCAAATGGCATAACCCCACACACATTATTATACCACAATTAGCTCCGACCCTGCAATCTAATTGACCGAGAGATGTTCCATGAGTGCCATTATTACACGATAATGGCACTCGGACCGAAGCTCTCCAATTATCACTCCACCACATACACACGTAACCCTAGCAATGACAAGTCAAACTGTGCAGCCATAAACAAACCAGCAGTATCTGCCAAAATCAATTATAGCAAGTTCATAAATCCTATTTTATGAATGGATGTATTTGTATTTATTATCGGTTTAATAAGTTTTGGGTACTTAGTGATGCTCCTCGAGTGTTAAAGTCTGATGTTTTAGCAGTGGGCCGTTTAGATATATAACACTAGATGTTTTAGCAGTGGGCCGTCTGATGGAACTATTTTGATAAACAAACAGATCGTATTTTTCCGTCCTCTTTGGCCTAAAATCTGTCAATAAACGTTGATAATGGAACTGTGGTATAATCGCAATAATACACTCAAGGTTCATGCTATATCATGAGATATTGGCACTGGTGACCACAGCACACCATGACCACAGCACACCAGTGCCAATATCTCAGGATATAGCATGAACCTTAAGTGTATTATTGCTCAAGAGTAATTGGATGCCGTTTACCTACAGTCACTTTAAGCAACAGCAGTAGTTGACTGGTAACCTATGGATTTGTCAAGTCAAGCCAAGTCACCTTTATTTATATACCACATTTAAAAACAGCTAGTGTCAGCCAAAGTGCAAAGAAAATAAACTTAAAACACAAACATAAAACAATAAAACAATCAAACCGACCAAACATGATGTCAAACAAGAACATGCAGTTCACCAGATATATAATATTTAAAATGATTCAAATGACTGAGAAAACAAATTAAATTTTTGGCATTTGGCAGACGCTCTTATCCAGAGCGAATTACAAGGTTACTGGTATTACAGGTAGGCCAACATAGTGTTAGGGGTCTTGCCCAAGGACCCTTATTGGTGTAGCACAGACTGGCTGCCCAGACCGGGAATCAAACCCAGGTCTCTCACATGGGAACCAATGATGTTACCACTGTACCACACCAACCAAACAACAAATGAATTTTTAAGTTTGACTTATATGATCTAAGGTAGGGGATTCCTTTATATGAGTCGGGAGACAGTTCCAAAGTCTCGGTGCTGCTACAGAAAAGGCCCGATCGCCTTTGGACCTTATCCGTGAGCATGGAATGGCTAGGAGCAACTGGTTGGAAGATCAGAGGGATCGTGAGGTGGAATGATGGCAGAGCAATGCTGAAATGTAGCATGGTGCCAGGCCATGCAAGGCTTTAAAAACAAGTAATAAAACTTTATTTTCAATTCTGTATTTTACTGGTAGCCAGTGAAGTGAAGCAAGTACTGGAGTAATACTTTCCCACTTCTTTGTACCAGTAAGAAGCCTTGCAGCTGCATTTTGAACCAGTGGTAGATGCGACACCCTGGAAATTAGTATTTTACTCAGCTTTATAGATGAGGTAATTATCAAAAATTCTGACGAAAAACTATACGAGACACAAAGTTCCAATTTCATTTGACACAGTCTTGAAGGTTACGATCAAGAGAATGCAAAGATATCAGCATCATGCAATTCAGCTATGGCTCATAAAAAAATATTTCATTATTCATAATGACAACACCAACTTTCAGCATACTTTCCCTAAGTGCACAAGTCAATGTGTTTGTGCAAAATACACCATAATTTAAAATGTTCCTACTGTAAGACTCAAGTGCATGTCTGTTCCTCCAGACATCAGAGATCAGAGACCATTTATATATACCTATATGTGATACTGATTACTGATTTGATGTGTGTATCCTATATTAACTGTTTCTAAACATGCTTAAATTCTGACAGTTAACGCATCAGCCTCCTGTTTAACTCCAGCCAATGTCACCATCAGACAAATAGTGTGTATGTACTAGCACGCGCCTTCCGAACAGGCCCCGCCTTCAACGCCCACCTCCTCAAAACTCCTCACTGAGTCACTTTACTGAGTCGATTCTTTTGAACAACTACCGAATAACTAATATAACCTAGACGTTATTGATTACATTGAATTATCATTGTCACTATACTTCTACGAACACCGAACACAGCCTGGTTTATAAGCTGTCATTTATAAGAATCATACTTATAATTATCCGAACTGAGAACGATTATTTAAAATTGAATTCAGGAATTAATATTCAGTGTAACTGCTAATAATATAGACATAAAAATGTGTCTCTGTTAATGGGTGAAATAAGTCGAATTCAAAGATAGCATAGGAAAAAAAGGCACAAATTTAGATCATATGGTTCAAGTAACTGTTTTTTAAGGAGTCGTTTAGAAGGAATCGGTTCCTCGTGAGTCTGTAATGGCAAACAAACCCCCCGCCCCTGAATCCCATTCCCATCCTACAAGCCCGCCTCCTCGTATGGAGTACACACGGCGAGCGGGGATAAAACTTTTCGGAACCTCATACTCAGGTTATTACCCCGCAATCTGGACAGCTCGTCCCGCAGCTGATGACTTTAATGAGCGGAGCCTCTGCGTGATGCCTGTAGGACGGTCGACTTAAACGAAAGGAAGCGGTGTGACTTTTGGCGCTGGCTTTTCAACTTTCAACCAGAAGTTTTTGCTTGTCCTCTGTGAAGACAAGACTGGCTGGTATGTCAGTGTGTTCATCGCTCTTCTCCAAAACATCTACACTAACAGATTATTAGATGCGTTTACAGCTGTGTGCATGTGTGTCTGCAGACTGATCTGAAGAGGTGAAGAGGTGCACTGTCTCTCACCGTGCTCCGGGTTTGACAGATGCATGCTAGACTTGTCACTTTGAGCAAATAAATAGCATCCTTTTATAATCTTCAGGGCCTTTTAAACTTTTAATATCATGCATTATTTATTTTATTGCTTTTTCTATAGTAATAGTGGTAGTAGTTCCTGTGCATCCCTATGAAGCAAGAACAGGATGCTGCCTTTAATCATGTCCTGAGATTCCCATTGATCTTTACTTTCCATGACTACCGTATCCATGTGCGTGTCTTACCTGCTACATACACCTTAGAAGATGACGTCAGAATGCATTAGAGCACATGTACTCTGGTCCTGGAGTAGCCCCTGTCCTGAACTTGTTAGTTAGTGTTTCACCTGCTCTAACACACCTGATTCAACAAATCAGCTCATTAATGGTCCTTACTGAGTTCAAGTATGTGTGTTAGAGCAGGTACATCACTAAAATGAACGGGAGTCCAGGACTAGGGTGGCAACATGATATTAGAGTATTAGATCTGTGTTTAATCCGGTTTGCGTGTGTGTATGTGTGTTTTTAATATTGGTTGGGACCACATACCCCTATGAGGATAGGACATCTGAGAGTTTTGACATTGTGGGGGCATGTCTTCATAAAGAATACTTCTCTTCTCTTCTCTTCTCTTCTCTTCTCTTCTCTTCTCTTCTCTTCTCTTCTCTTCTCTTCTCTTCTCTTCTCTTCTTCTTTAGGTTCAGACATGATTAATTAGCTGCATTAATAATAATGTCAAAAAAAGAGAAGCAAGACAAGCTTTCTCTGTGTGTGTCAGAGAAGATTTAACAAAATATATGTGCTGTACAGTTGCAATCCGGAGGCAGAATTGGGAAACCCAGTGCTGTGGAATTTGCTTAGCAGTGGGCCCTTGGTTGCAGGTCTGGGTTCTGTAGCCTGTGGTTCTGCGGTTTTTCATCATCGTGCCTTGTTGTTTTTTGTTAATCTAACTTCAGGCTCAGGTGAACACAGGAATTTTATTAATCTAATAAGTTAAGAGTCAGGTATGCTTCCCACAGTGATGCAGTGTGATTCATAAGTGTCTGTCTGAATGAATGGTTGCAGCTGTCACTAAGCAGTAAGAAACACAATGCATGCAATACTGAGCTGAAGAGATGCACAGCACACCATGCACCAGGTTTTGCACAGCCCAGGCTGAATTCAAGTTACTGACTCATTCAACAGCCCAAAGCGTGAAACCATAAAACAGTAGAACGTAACTATATAGTTTTAGTTTAGAGGAAACTGTTTTCCGCCATGCACTACTGCATGCAGTGAAATAATAATAGTCAGGTTTTGCTCACTTTCACTGTGGTCTTATTAATGGAGTAGTAATTTGTAAATAGACTTGCTTTGAGCTCACTGAGTGCATGCTTTTTTGAATGCAAATATATGTTGAATATTGAGTAATGTATGATTCATTATGAGTGCATCATCACATGTACACCATGCATCAAGATCTATTCAGGGGAATTTCCAATTACATGTCCATTATGAATATTTTTGTGGGTAATGATCAAATCTGATGTTAGCATCTTTAGTGATTGACTGATAGTACCAGTCATTAACAGACTGTTGACACAAAAGGTGGTTGGGTATTATGTGTACAGCACAGCTGCAGAAAAATGATGTTGGGTTATGAAAGACGTATGACTTGTTTCTGATTCAAGACCATAACTGTATAGATCAGATAGTGAAGATACTCTCTCAGGGTGGGAGTAGACACGTAATTTATTCTTGCCACTTGCCACATTATACAAAACTGTTACATAGTGACCACAAAGATTTTGTTTTCTCTTAAGCATCTTTAGGACAGGGCCAGATACTCAACGTAGTTCTCATATGTGTTGAGAAAGTTTCAGTTTTTAGTTTTATTAAATGAATAGTACATTTATACATCAGGATTAACATTCATATGTTTCCCCATGCTAAAAAAATGTACAAAGGCTTAAAAAAACATGTCTTTTAAATGATACAATATACAGTATATACAGAATGTTTATACACAAAAATGCCAGAAAAACAATATACATAGGCTGCTGGTGGCTCCATAATGGTATGGAGTTTGTTTAGCTGGCATTTCGTGGGACCCCTGGTACATCTACAAATGTCTCTGAGAGGTGAACACTGTGTGTGCCTCCTTTCTGACAAGTCACACCTGTTCATGTCCTGCATTGATTCTGATGAGTTCGGTCTCTTTCAACGGGACAATGTGCCGACATGTCTAGAGACGCCAAAGTATGGTTAGAGGAACACTCATCTGAGTTTGGGGTTTTGCCATTCCCATCTAAGTCACCAGTCAAGGTTATTGAACACATCTGGGTGCCATGCAGTGCACTGTGAAACAGAAATCCTACACCTCAGAATTCAACAGAATTGTGGACTATTCTGCAGGAAGTATGCTCGTCATTGCCTACAGAATATGTCAGTAAGCTTGTGGAGTAAATGCCTCATCAGGGGCCCTGTATTAGACTGATGTACGGGTTTTTCTGGCATTTCGGTGTATACCCCATGTTTAATAAAACCTACTTTTATGTAGGTAACATTATAGGAGAGAAAGTTTCGAAGTACTTTTAAAACCACTTGAAAAATCTGTTCTATAAAATCCTAGTGACAGGTATAATTCACTTTAGTAATCTGATTCGTTTGACCCGTTTCGGTGAGTTAAGATTTACAAGTGTGTAATTCATTTGATTCAACACTCATGGGAAACAGTGAGCAGACTACAGTGTTCCCACAGGCTCTCACACTAACCGCTGTCTGTTATCTTGTAGTAGACTAGATTCACAATTGTGCTTTATAGGCTAATAATGCATGCCATATAACCGTGCTGTCAAACGGTGTCACATGATCAGAAGAAACCAAGAGCAAGATGTACAGAAAAAAAAGGAGGGGGTGGTTGGGTAGATAGTGCTGACAGAGGAAACGTGACTCGTCATCGCATGAAAAATCTACAGGTTGGTCACAGGGAGGGAGTTTCTTACATTTCTCAGCTTCTCACATTTTTCCGGTCCAGGTTCATTATCTCTGCACTCGTTCCCGTATGATTGATGATTCAGACAGAGAACGGAGAGGCCTAGGAGTGCGTTTACATGCCGTTCATGTTGGTGCATGTGTTCGTGTGTTTTTGTGTGTGTGCAGTCATGTGCTATGACTAATAAACAGAGGTGATACAGAAACGTGCACACTGACGTTCTGTGTGTAAAGGTGATTATTTGTTGTGTCGTGTTGTGTGCTGTCTCCATTGAGGCTCTTTCTGTGCAGGTTTGTATAATAGTCTTTAAATGCGTATGTGAGTCCCGCATGGTCGGCCCATATGACCATTAAGTGACCGATAACGTCCATCCAAATTTGTGTTCGCTCAACATGTAGCTCTGTTTGCAGCCAAACTTGAGAAATTCCCATTGGTCAAATAAATGTATGCTGTAATCTGAATATTTTATTTCATTAACCGTATGACATGCACAGGTGCCTTGAGTTACTTCTAGACTTACAAAATGACACTCATTCAGCAGCCTGACTCATATCTCTAACGGTCTGAAATCATATGCCCCATGATTCATTCTTGCTCTTACTAACACTTGTTTGTCCTACTTGCTAGTGTAAAGGAGTTGTGGCTTGCCGGCCCAAGCCTTTATGGGGCCCTAAGCAGATTTTCATTTGAAGCCCGCCATACCCCCTTCGACTACCTCTGCATATCGCTCAATTACCTTTCTCCCTGCACCAGAAAAAACTAAACAAAAAACAAAACAAAAAAGGCCTAAAGCGGGAGCTGATTTTTATTTTTTTATTCATTTATTTTAATTTTATATTATTTTCTTAAATCGATTTGCCCAGAGAGAGATATTGTGCAATACGCTGAAGTGCCCAGGCTTTCATCGTCCACCCAAGTGGTGCATATTTGCGTTTGCCCAACAGTGGCAGCAGCCAACAGCAGCAACTGATTAACCTATA
>JAOVVF010000017.1:17394854-17405138 GCA_028565595.1 Duopalatinus emarginatus | reverse complement strand
AAGAAATAAATATAATAATCCATTTTACCTGTGTAATACCATTTCGTTTTATTATTCAATGTTATTTTTTAAATATAAATATATTTTTTTATTATGATATCTTGGTGCTTTTGGGGGCCCACTGGTGGCGTAGGGGCCCTAAGCAGCCGCGTATTTCGAGTATGCTCTGCTTATATGCCTGTAAATCCCAGTGAAAAAGGTGTGACCACAGGGTGTCGGTTCCAATAAAGGCTTATGTTTTGCTGCTATAGGTGAAGGAGGTGTGGCTTCACAATAAAGGAGGTGTGGCTTCTGTACCTATCATTTACAATAAAGGAAGTGTAACCTCTGTACCTGTCATGCACAGCAAAGGAGGTGTAGCCTCTATACCTGTATGTCAGTCCCAGTAAAGGAGGTGTTTCCTTGTTGCATGAAGTGCACAGCACTGAATTCCATTGTATTATGTCTAATGACTGATTTGCAGTGATCATGTATACATCTAGACACATATCAGCTCAGGAGAGATTCCGGCCTGTAGTTTTAGATTTACAAATGGTATAGAATTGTTTAAATTGTCCTCATCTGGGTTCCATGAGTGGTTACTTTATCATTCGCTTTTTGAATTCATAGTTAAAAGGAAATGTTTTTGCATCACCCTGAGATAGCCTAGGAGGAGCCATGGTCAGTGAAGCAAGGCTTTAGCCTCTGGCCTTTTCCCTTATCTTGGACCCAGCACCTCATCAACATTTTTACTGTAAACATCTGGAAGGCTGTTACGCAACCTTGACCTCACACGTGGCATACCTTGACACAAGTACAAGAGTACAAGAGTGTGTTGACCAAAACTCCGGTTCATTCCCAGTTGCTTGATCTCAATTTATGAGTGGTTATACTACATATACACTTTTAATACATCCAGACTGGCTCTTTCATAGATACGTATCAGACTTTTGAGTTTCTCTTGAGGTTTGGAAACTATGATCTGTGTATGCTAGGCTTATGCCAATTTGAATGTAGTGATTATAAGTATGCATACGTGATTATGTCTAGAGTGTCTGTAAATGTTACGTGAATGTGACAGAACAAGTTGTCAATAGGATTTCGATGCAAATAAAGGTAGTATGTCAGGTATATTGTTACTGCTTTTTGTCTATAGCGTGATTTATCACCCATTTTGCTGCCTGCTTTGGTTGTGTGCTAAACCATATGGCAGCCTCCAGTCCTCCTACACCACAATACAGCACAGAGTAACTCGTAGCTACTTATTATGTTCAGTCTGGGTTCACTAATGAGTTTCCCAGCCTGTGGGTCATTGTGTGTTATGGTACTATAGCTCTGTAACAGCAAGCGAGACAGAAAGAGAGAGAGAGAGAGAGAGAGAGACAGAGACAGAGACAGAGACAGAGAAAGACTTACTGATTAGATGAAGGTGATCAGGCACAGAAGTATTTAAATTAAATAACTAATTACAGGTCTGATTCTCTCTCGTTGACTGTAACACATCACACTGAGACGTGTTTAAATATATCAGAACGTACTACTTTCGTCACTATTTTAGTACACAGTGATGACAATAGCCACTCCTGACCTAAAGCTGCTCTCTGATCTCTGGCTTCCTCTGATTGTGATTTAATAGAGTTACACTCTCTCCAGCCTTTGATAGTACACACACACACTCTCTCTGAGAGCAGGATGAAAAACTTCATTCTGCATGTGAGCTGTCAGAATATATAGTATGCCTGTGTGGGTGATTCTGGGGCACAAATCAAACACAGAGTGTCGCGACCTGGGCCAGGGTGCTGGAGGTGCGGTATTTGTTGAGATCCTCTAAAACGACTTCCCTGCTTCAGCAGCTGCCGCTGTGTGAATGCCTCTTTGTTACCACAGCTGTTTGCTGAGAAAGTGAGGGAAGAGTGCACCTTAGCTTGCCTCAGCAGAGACAGACAGAGAGAGAGAGAGAGAGAGAGAGAGAGAAAGAGAGAGAGAGCGAGAGAGAAGCAGAGGAAGATACTGCATATCTTGATGACCACACCAAGTTTTTAATTCTCCCACCAATTTATTTTATTACGTGTGGTTTGAGCCTGATTGCTCTGAGGTTTCAGAGGCACAAGGCCTGCACAATTGCCCATTATAATGAGTGTGGGTTAAATGCTGATCTCTTTAACATATTCATTCCTTTTCATCCTGTGTCTCTGTCTAAGACAACTTTATTAACATATGGATGTTGATTAACAGTTGCTATGCAAACAATTTAAAGAAAAAAATAGCAACAGAAACACATGCCCTGCTTCTTGCAGTTAAACCGACAACCGAAGAGGTCATGGCTCCTTTACTAATACAGAGGTTTAAAGGCCACACCATCTTTACTATGACTAATTCTACATCAACTTAAGGTTGAACTTCTGATTAGAGATAGACTGATCAGTGTTTTTGGGGCTGATACCAATCGCCTTTCAGCATGAACGGCAAATACCAATCAAGTGCATAAAACATGATCTAAAATGGTTATTATTATTTATAATGAATGTGACTCTCACAGCAGAAAGCAGGCCTTATTGCTAAGTCACATACAGTATAGAAAAATAGACTGAGGACATGCTTTCTATCTGCACATTCGAATACAATATGGGGTTTCTTCAGCCATGCACAAGGCCTGCCGTTTTAGTCTCTTAGTCAAAAGTTAAAGGTTGTGTATTTCCATCTAGCATTTCAGCTATAAACTGTGGGGATCTGTGACCGAGGGGTTTCACACACACAGGGCTTCTCTTTCTAGATGAAATGCTAGATGGAAAAACAGAAAGGCGGCACAGTGGTGTAGTGCTGTCACCTCATAGCCAGATGATCCGGGTTCGATTCCCAGCCCCGGGCATTCTGTGTGGAGTTTGTATGTTCTCCCTGTGCTTGAATGGGTTTCCACTAGGTACTCTGGTTTCCTCCCACAGTCCAAAGACATGCATGTTAGGTTGATCGGTCACTCTAAATTGCCCATAGTTATGAGTTATGTGCGTGAGTGTTTGTCCACTGACAAGAGATTGGGATGCTCAGTTAGTTTATCTACTCTCATAGAGCACCAATAGTACGGCGAACGCCTGACTCATCCGTGCAGCCAACCATCTCAAAGTGATGATGGCGATGTATGTATGTAAAAACAAAATTGCATGGCTGCAGTAATACTTACCTTATGAAAAATGGCTAATTTGTTTTACGCCATTAATCAACTCTCAGGATCGACAAGAATAGAGAAATATTGGTCAATGGCATATTTGGGTTGAAAATCAGCTATGTGATACATTAGCCGATCGATCCCTCCATCTACACCTTAGACCTCGGACTAGTCGCATACACCATTACACTCAAGTTCAACAACTGATATCAACATGGCTGATGAACAGTAACCGAGTAGCGTTCTTAATAACGTTAATAAAGTTTATATAAGCATTAGCCTTATATCATTCTTGTTACAGCTTGTTAAATCTAACACTGACTATACAGTTTGTTGTTATAAGGTAGTAAATAGGCTAGAGATTACGTATCACAGTCAGCTGGCTAGCTTTTAGCTGACAACAGAGGAACATGGATGAACATCATATAAATCAAGCATTGTAGACACAGAGACCGAGCCTCCTCCACTAAGACTAGAGCATTAATAAAGAAATAATGACTGTGATTGTTGTGCGAAGACAAAACCAGCCTCACATGTTTCTAAGCTTGCATAATCTTTGCTGTTTTCTGTACTGTGTAGAAGTGATGCAGTGCTGCAGGTGATGCTGTTAAAATTTCCATGACTACAGGAAGAAGCCTGCCTGAATAATGAAAGCTTAAGCTATAATGACATACTCATAGGCAAACAAACTTGTGGAAAAGGACAACCTGTTAAAAATGTTTGAGAAGTAAGACACCAGTGGTACATAAACGGAATAAATAGACTGAGCGTCGCGGATGGCGAAATTAGCATGCTAGTGAAACTATTTATGCTAGCATGACTGTGAATGAATTGGGTGAAAATGAAAATGAATGGGAATGAAAATCATGCATGGTTTTACTATAGTAGTTTAAAGTAACTTTGTTTATTGTATAGTTAACCGTGATTTTACCATAAACTACATAAACTAACTGTAAAGTATCTTACGGCAACTATGTAAACTATGAATCTGCCATAGTTTTACAATTGTACCATATGGCTTACTATAGTAACCGTGTCATAGTTTTTTTCTGCCAAAAAACAAGGCGCCACTTGCTATGGTAAACCTTGGTTAATTTTTCGTTAGGGTGGGGTATGCCTTCGTATCGACCAATCATAGCCCTTAACACTGTAATTCTGTCTCTGCCTGAATAGGACTGTGCTTGTAGAATCGACTTTTACAGTGTTGTACGCATTGCTTCTGTCACCTGTGGATCCTTGCTCTTTATTGGCAACAGAAACCTGTTGTGTAGACCTGATTTTCTGGAAACATCTGATTTCCAGATGTCTACCAAATGTGCTTTGACGTTTATAACCCCTGTAAACGTTCTTCTTCTATACACACTCATTCCATAGAGCCAAAGACAAAATGGACATTCCTGACGGTTTTCCTCCTTGAAAGGCCTGAAAGTCATGCTGTGTATCTTTGCTAAAAGCTGGACCCTTGCTTTGCTTGAACACAATGTCAGCATGACTGAGTGAGTGTTGTAGGCGGGACGCTGAGCAGACGCACAGCGGACGTTCCTGTTTATGCCATCGACCCCAACGTCCTGCAACACCCATCGGGTTCATTTGATTGGCTAGATTTTCCCTCGGCAGAGTAGGAGGTATTGTCATGAGCGGAGTTGAACAGGAATTTGGCTTTTGCATAGCAGGCTTTGTCCGTCCCTGCGTGTGCATTTGTTTAATTCGGTTCTGTTCACATAACTGAATCTCCTGCTTTTATATAGGAATTAATCAATACTAATTGGTCTGAGAATGCAGTGCATGGCAGGATTTTAGTACTGGTTTGAAATAGCAGATGAGATGATACAGTTGCTGACGACTTAAAAGTGTAAAAGATGATGTGTGTTGCTGTGTTGTGTTTAGCTCATACAGAATGGAGCATGGCTTCTTCACTCCATTCTAGGGGTCAGTTAGGGTTCTGGCGATTAGCTCTGGCCACCTGTTAATCCTCTTAGTCTGGACAGCCTGGTGGTTTTTCAGTTCGGGTGTCAGTTTCGTCTATTTTCTCCATCTTGCGCAGTATCACAAGGCCCAAGAGGGAGAACGCGAGAGGGATGATGATTGTGTGTGTGTGTGTGTGTGTGTGTGTGTGTGTGTGTGTGTGTGTGTGTGTGTGTGTGCGTGCGCGTGTGTGTCTGTGTGCGCAAGGGAGAGGGTGGGAGGGGGAAGAGAATAAGGGAGAAGGTAAAAGAGTGATTGTGAGTGTGAGAGTGAAGTTCCTCAGCATGAGTTGAGTGTAGAGTTTTGATTGTTTTCCTTCATCGCCAAATCTCACAAGAGGTTTAAAACGCAACTAAGGATTTGCACACACCCAACTATCAGCTGTAGCAGCTCTTGTTCCACCAGCCCTTTTAGGATGTGCTACATTAAAATTCCCATCCATGTGTTTAATGCAAACTCTTAACATGTGCAGAACAAAAATATGTGTAAAATAAGAATAAATGGATGGTGAAGATGGAACTGTATGTGGAATAATGACAAGCTTTTTTCAGTGTGTGTTTGAATAGTGCTCTTTTTACGTAATGGTGTTGACTGTATTCAGCACATACCCACTTCCTACTACTCTTCCTCTCAATCTTTAAATTTTTTTAATGACACCTAACCACACACAATTGGTCAGATTTGATTAGATGCAGAAGCAGCTGTGGCTTGAGGTTCGAGCTGGTTCAATTCCCCTAAAATAAGTTCCCCTTAAGCAAGACACTGAACCCCCCGCAACTGCACTTTCTAGAGCTGTCCACTGCTCTGGGCAAATGTTCTCACTGCCCGCTAGTGTAGATGTTTGCTAGTGTGCGTGTTTCCTTGCACAAATAGGTTAATATGGAGATCAAATTCCTCTGTGTGAAAGCACAGTAGGTTAATTACTTTACTTCACTATTTTATCACGTCACATACTGTTTTACTGTGCAAGACCTCCTGCTTTAATATCGTTCATTTATTTCTTTATCTTTGTTAACTGCTTTATCCTGGCCAGGTTTGTGGAGGATACAGAGGCTGGAATACAAGCTGCACTGGATGCCAGTCCACTGCTGGGCACCATGCATACACACATTCACACATTTATTCACCCCTAGGGGTAATTTAGCGTAGCCAATCCATCCACTTGGAGAAACCGGAGAACTCTTAACAAACCTACATGAACACAGGGAGAGCATAAAGATGTCCACACAGCTGTCTTTATAATGTGTAGCAATATAATTCGAGTATGTTATCTTTGTCAATCTTGTGCAGCCCTAATTCAATTAGATTTAATTTGATTTAGTTTAATTCAAGGTACTTTCTTAGGTTTACAAAGCTACGTTTGGATTACCTAAGCAAGTGAATACTACAGAAAAATAAGAAATTCAACACTTTACAAATAGAGAAAGTTCAGGGGGAAAAAGCAGTATTAATAACGGTTTCTCTGTCTGTGCTTGTCAGGTGCCGTTCCTGCGTGGAGTGCACTAAGGAGACTCTCTTGTGTTCGCTTACCCTGTATGATGGGACACACACGCCTGGTAGTCATCCTGATCCTTGCCCTCAGCAGCATGGCTTCTGCAGGTAGGAGCTGTTTTTCTCATCACTCCTCCTTTCTGTCTCTCAGCACTCTCATAACCGCAAAGTGAGCAAACCTGCTGTAACATGGTACAAAGACTCTTTATCATCCCTTCTTTGCTTTGATTGATTGATAATTTATTACCACTAAGGCTTCTGCGGCCTGCCTGTATCTCGTGGCTCGTAAAGACAGACATAAAGGTGCTCTTCCAGGATTTGAGATCGCTGCTGTGTTGAAAAGTAAAGGGTGACTAATGTGTGCTCTTCTGTTTAAGGCCAAAGCTAAATATGGCAGGTGGGATTTTAGTGCTGAACTGAGAAGACGTCAACAACTAGAGCAGCTCCATGAAAACAAAACAAAAATTTACCACACAATAAGTCAGTTTCTGAGGTCTTGAAGAAATGTTTAGACCCCACTACAAGGAAGAGTGAGTGAAGTGTAACATGAACGTGTATGAGATTTCTATTAGGCGTTATGTGTGTGTATATGTGTGAGCCTGAAGGGTGTGTTCCTAGTGACTCGCTCCTATTTCTGGATCTCACGTCGGAGTCAGGCAGCGTTGCTTGTTTTGTCAGGTCCTCACAAATCGCCCTGCATTCGGAATTTCCCTGCTCCCTCCCATCATCAAATGAGAGATGCTGTGATGATGTGCATTAAGAAAAGTGCTGACAGGCTCAATCGCTAACTCTAAATCTATCAGAATATCCTGTTTGTGCACAGATTGCTTTAATTTTTTCACATTCTTGTCAAGCCCAACCCAGTGCTAATTGAATCACCTGATCATTTATGCCAGACAGCAACAGCTCAGGAGACAGACGAATACCAAAAACATGTAAACAAGCCTAATAGGAAAAATACTGTTTGTCAAGTCCTGGCTGTTGGCTTGGAAAAATCATATATTTTTTAATATCTGCCCCAAAATGACTAATCTAAAGAATTTAACCATGTTCATAACCATGCAGGTCATATTAGGACACTAACAGTAGTAACCATCCTGCAAAGTGCTGGCTCGGGAACCATTTCTGAAATCAAAATTCAGGCACACAATGTTTTCTCGGTCTGAACAGCCCATGGGTTAAGCACAATCTCCTGCTGTGACCTGCTCTTTAAAACAATGAGTTCACTGAGGAGCCTCTTCCTTCACAATATCACCCATCGTTATAGTCATGGTGGTCTTTGAGTCCTGAGAGTAGCCTGGGTTTATGCAGTTAAGATGCTGTGGACAGCTGGAAATCACAAACAAGATTCTCACTGCTGATAGATTATGTGTGTGTTTTCAGTGAGATAAAATATTTTCTTTGCTGTTGGAAATCTAAAACCTGCCCATAATCTAATCTGCTGCGTCAACATTTTGCCTATGATTCATTTGACATGGACTGCTAAGGCAATCACATTTCTGTTGATATATTTTTGTTCTTGCACTTTGATTTCACTTTGAGTTCAGTCTGTAGAGCATGAATTATATGATCAGCATTCATAACAGGAGAATAAATACATCACATTGGTACATTGGACAGAAATATACTTTATCTAATTTATACTTTTCCCAGGTGTACTTTGCATTGTCAGCAGCAACAGTTTGTAAAAAGCCCAGGTTGTGTGTCGTCTGTAGATGTGTGTATCTTTCCGAGGTGGTGAGATACAATTTTGATAAGACTTGCTTATCAGGGATAAAATTTATCCCTGCTTTGGGACAATGTCCATTGTTAAAGACAAATAAATCTAAATGGAATCGAACTGATACATGATTTATACAAACAATCTGATACATTTGATTTGAAGCCATTTAAAATGATGCATTTTTGATGTGTAATGATGCAGAATAATATATGCAGTATAAGAGCGAGAGAGAGAGAAGAGAGAGAGAGAGAGCTAGGATCACATTTACACAGACCCCTCTACATAACATAGGAACTGTTTTACTTGCTAACTTCTTGCTAACTCTAATCCTGATACTACTTTATCCTTGCTGTGATTGACAGGACCAGTAGCTACACTCCCTTTACAGTGACTGACCACACAGAATTCTACAGAACTATAGATATACCTTAGGATCTGAGACCACTAGCAATGTTACTATTTTATGTTCTTTTCTAATTTCTTTCTTTTTTTTCATCTTTTCAAAATCATCCGTTGTTCTCTAAAGTACAAGCTTAGAAATAGTTGATGAATTTCAAAATTTCTATTGTATTTGTTGTGTTGATAATAACGTGCTGCAATGATAGTGTGCACTCAAGTTGGCATTGACTCATATCAGATGTCATATCAGATCCACTGACACTGAAGTGCCATATGAACTCATGCTTCAATAGAATGATCTTTTGTCCAAGGCACTTCACATGGTCTACATCCATTGTGCTTATGTTTGAACAGGGATTTTAGAAATTGTGCAATATTCAAGATAATGAACATTTACTCCCCAAATTCTAAAACCCTTTGCTTATAAAATGTGGTCTCAGACTTTTGGATCCCACTGTAGTTATTAATAAATAACCACATGGTTTAAACACTGTGTCAAAATGAACATGATAGCTCGCAAGAAACTTGATTTTTTCTGAAAATTCTGACACTGCAAAGCATTTTTTTGTGAAATTCTTGGGCAACAAAATATGATTTCATTTTATTGTAGACTTTAAAAGGGTTAAAGGCAGGCTAGTAATATGAGTTTACAGTTTATTACTGTTTAATTCTCTTTAGTCTCTTTTTATATCAACCTCAGTTCTTATCTCATCTTTTTAGTCTATGGTTGTATTTAGTATATTATTTAAATTCTGTTTGACAGTCATTTATTTTATTGTCCAGCCCTTTGGCAGATGCTTGTGGTTTTTTAAAGAGGACTGGACTTGACAGGAAGTTAGGCAAGATAAGTTGTTGGATCACTGGACAGGGGGTGGAATTATAATTGAATTTGTGATTGAGTGCTGATGATTTAAGGGACCCTTAATCAGGATCCTGGGTGGTCAGTGCCACTTGAAATGTGTAAATAGTGAAATATGTAAATTGTGTCGCTTTTTGTTCTAATTATCTCTCGTTTTTTTATCCTCTCTCTAGTTCTTCATCATATAACCTTAGATTAGATTAGATTAGATAGAACTTGATTGATCCCTTTGAACCTACACATACACAAACAAATACATACACATGCTACTAGCTTCAAAGATGATTTTGTTTCCATCATGTTAATCATGTCCCAGGCTGCATTATGACAACAATGTACTCAGGTTTAAGTACTGAAATGGAGAATGCTTATGCTTTGGGAGCTGAGCCAGGTGTTGATCTGTGCCAACTGGCAATAAAAATTCGGGCACTTGAACATGGAGCAGTCTGGTCTCGCGTGCTGTGAGCCCTAGTCTCTTCCTCCACTGTCATCACTCCATCTATTTTATGCTTCCTCTGTGCTGGTAGAGAGAAATTTGACATGGAGGTATAAGAGTCCTTCTCGGACTTGTGCCAGCTGAATTTGCCAGTAAATTTGGACAGGGCAAACATTGGACAAGGGGGCAGCCGTGGCCTAGTGGTTAGGGAACCGGTCTCGTGACCGGAAGGTCGTGGGTTTGATCCCTGCCCAGGGCAAGACACGACT
>JAOVVF010000017.1:17349909-17368694 GCA_028565595.1 Duopalatinus emarginatus | reverse complement strand
CACTGCACGGATGGGTTAAATGCGGAGGTCACATTCCTCTGTGTGCAAGCACAGTAGGCAAATAGTTCACTTTCATACCCTCCCAAGTACATGGCAATAAGGTGGTACACTAAATTAACCCTGGGAGTAAATAAGTGTGTAAGTTAGTGTGTGAATGATCCCAGCCAACCTCCAACCTGTCACAGGCTCTGGATTCACTGCGGCCGTCACCACGATAAAGCAGAAACTGACGATGGATGTAGACTAGGATAGATTAGAATAGAAAAATCTGATTCAAACAATATAAAGACTTTCAGTAGTTATCTAAGTAGCTATCTAAGAATGCTCTCTGCCTGCTACTAAATGCTGTGCAGACAAGCATAGTTCACTGTGTTAATCTTTTTTTTTGGAAATAGAAAATTAGTCAAACAACAGTTTATTGACCTTATAATTGAATGCAATAAGTCATCCTTGATACTTACTTAAATGAAAATCTTTACAATGTAATTTGCAGATTACTGTTTGATACTTATTACAATCAGGTCAGAGTGGCTTTGTTTTACAGTCAGCACTATTTCATTAATCACTTCTCCAACAAAGCTACATTACCGAATTGCACTGTCCATGCCATGACTCATTGGTATGACTCTAGAAAACCCTTTAATGTCATTAATCTTTAGTTGGCAACGGAAAGAATCTGCTTTTCTCTTCATATGATTCCACTGTGATCTGTATTTGTGTTTGTAGCTTGGCAACAGGCCTACAGTTTTCCACACTGTGCATCACAAGGCCTGCAAATCACTGAGTAATTGAGGCAAACACTTGAAGGAAGGCCAGTTCTTAGTTTACTTAGTGCATATCTGAGGAGGTATATCAGAGTTTAAACAGCTATCTGTCTCTTTTCATTATGTCTGATGTCTGATTGTAGAGCTTTTTCTTTAGTATAGAAACTGGGGTAAATTTTACGTTGAAAAAATATACAATATAGACAGATTGTAAGAGAAAAATTCCTGTACCTGATACCGAGCCAAGTCAACAAACAAGAAGTTCATTCAAAAAGTTTTTGAAAAAGTAGTGTGTATCTGTTGTTCTGTGTAAAATATGTATTTAAAGCTGACAAACTTAAAAAATAAATAAATAATAAAATAAAAAAAGAAAATAATACAAATAGTCCTTAAAGTCCTAGTAAAAATAAGAGTAATGATGTGCACAAAATCTACACCTCTATATATGGGACTGGTGGGCATACACACCACTTCTCCTTCACTGGGAATAAATCAGGTTGCATAACTCCAGTCCTGAAGGGCTGGTGTCCAGTATAGCTTGAAGGTTTCTCTACTCAAACACACCTGCTTGCATGATAACATGTTTATTGACAGACTTATTGGGTGTGTTTGAGTACAGAATCCTCGAAAGCTGTCCTGGACACTGACCCTCCAGGCCTGGAATTGTGCACCCCTGGAATAAATGATACCGAAGCCACATTCTGGGACTGTGGGGCATAGAAGCCTCACCTCCATCACTGGAATTGACAGGCACAGTAACTGTTAATAGTATTTTTAGACATAGTTTATCTGATAAACATATCAGAGCTGTCATCACCTTAATTATAAAAGCTGAACACAAATCCCCCACCTGATATCAGGCCAATTCAAGCCACGTGTTTTCCATATTAGGCCCTCTTGTCATTTATATCATTGTTTTTTAGGAAAGAACTCTCAGCACACTTTGTACAGTAGGGATTAAGGCGTGCTTGTGCTTTTCCCCATGTGAGTTTTGTCTAGAAACACTGACAGATAAGGCCGTTCCACTCAGCTTATGCCAAGCCTCAGGTATTTGTTAGACTAGGATATCTCTAGGACAATTATTGTGCTTTCTGATTGAACAGAGAGATTGGGAGGCTAGACAACAAAAGCCTGTGGGTGACCCTTAGTATACACACACATCTGGAGATATATCAATCTAGGCCTAACATGTGATCATAGACATTTTTAAAAAACGGAAACCTCTTCTGTTATATAAACACAAATATACAGTGTACATATTCAAGCACACACAATCTGTGAAGCTGTAGGAGTCAGTTCTAGGGACTGTTGGGGGCCCCAGGCAGGAAAATCTAAGGAAACTTCTGGTCATTTTTTTTTTGTAGTTCAATGCTATGAACTGACTACAGGATAACTTTTCTGTTAGTATTATATTTTGTAGTGCTAAATCAAGCGTTACATCAGGTTGGCTACACCAGAACACAGATGGTAGTTGTCTTTCATACATACATTAATTCAAAAGACCAAGTTATCAATACATTATTTTGAATATTTTGGGATTAGATCTCCACACTAGCTACAGGTCTGCTTTTTCCTTTCCTTTTCCAGCTCTTGAAAAGCTTGACTATATAAAAATAAACGTGTTCAACCCCTACGTCTTACATACGCCTATTTAGGAGATCTTTTTGCTAAAGTAGGGTTTTTTTACTTGACCAATCAGAGGATTGGGGGGAGAGGACCTCCACATTTAACCCACCTGTGCAGTGAAACACACACACCAGTGAACACTAGGGGGCGTTGCCCAGAGCGGGGGGCAGCCCCAATCCACGGTGCCCAGGAAGCAGTTGGGGGAGTTAGGTGCCTTGCTCAAGGGCACCTCAGTCATGTATGAACCTGGGACCTACCGATCACGAGACCGGTTCCCTAACCACTAGGTCACAGCTGCCCCGTAATGTCCACTAAAATCACATTCCTCCTCACAAGCATCAGCCTCAGGTAAGAGATGTCTCTTACAGTCTAAAAGTGAGATTTTATTACATTATGAAACCTTCTGACCAAACATCATCTTTATCTGCTCTTGGCTCCAGCACAAAACTAACAAAGCAAATTTTGGACAGCAAACATATCTTGGCTGATCAAGGTTTTTTTTCGGGCAAGGGTAAAGTTTCATTTATGTCCAAACTGTTTCTTCAAGGTCTTTTGTAGCTGGGTGCTTCCTTTCCAGATCAAGTTTCCCATTCCCGTGTACTAATTCTGCTTCAGGATGCCCAGCAACTGGGGTTAAGGTTAAACACAATAGTCTCCCAGAGGAGGCCAGTGACCTCTCATGACTGAACACTGCTGGGATATTGTGAAATTCTCAGAAGGCAAAAATTCCATTAATTCAGTTTGTTACATTAGTCTCAGTTCATGTTGTTGTAGTTTGACATTTTCCGTAGCATTGTCTCGCTAAACGGACAGATCGCACGCCGTGAGCGATTTCCTTCCTCTGGGGGCTGATGACCCGGTCCACACTTGCATGTCATGTGAAACTGTTTATTCTTGACACGTTCGACTGTGATTGTGTAGCTGGATTTTACACAACATTATTTGTGGTTTTACATGGTTTCCTCCTCTTTCTCAAACTGTTTGCTTTGGTATGGGTTCAGGAGTTCTCTAATCCTCTTCTGTGCATTCACTCACTGCAGTGACATTACAATTATTAATTTATTCTTTCATCCAGAACAGCTTACGCACAAGACGCATTCCCCAAGACTATAGCTGAGTCCTAGGGTTTATGTTGATTTATGTAGACCTACATAGCAAATTACCATATAAGCACTGTATGTATGAAATAGATATTCTTCTAGTAAACTCTGTGATGGTGAAATCATAATTGTAGGCAAATGATTTTAAGCCTGTGCACTTCCTAGGTTGACAAAGGTACCTGGCTCTAACCTCTACAGAAACAAAAACAGGGCAGAGCTTATGGTGAGTGTGGATGGTGCTAAGAGTCAGGGATAGAGCTGTAAGTGAAGGTGGATTTAGGGATGAAGCTGAAGGTCAGGGTAAAATCAGGGATGGTGGTACAAGTCAGGCCTTCATATTTGTGAAGGACATGTGGGAAATTTATCTGGGGGCCTTGGCATTAATGCCACCTACCTGAGTTGTGGCCATCTGGATACACATACACACACACACACACATACTGTCCTTCTGTGGTACCGTGTGTACCTCCCTAAACCAGGGTCAGGTTTCGTGAGTACAGGCGCCACTGGCCTTTAGTAACAGATGCAGCAGATCCTTCAGGAGGTAAACAGGCGTGCTGATTTAATGCCTCTAAAGCCAAGGCCGAAAGAGTAGAAGAGGCTATAGGGTTACTGGCCGTCTCCAGGGCCGATCCACTCACTAATGTACTCGAACCCATGAACCCATGATCAGCCTAGTGCTACAGAGACTCTCAGCCAGCAGAAATTAACCTAGACATTTTGGTTATTAAAATGCTGAATTAATTGTATATACTGTATATAGCATTGGTTACTTAGCAAATTAGTTAGCATGCCTGTCAGGCTGTTAGGAGGCTGTTCAGCTAGCAGATTATTTATCAGTCCTAAGTTTTATTAAGTGTTGTTTACCCTGGTTTATTCAGCTAAGAGTTTATTTAGCATGGTAGATTAAGCTAGTAGGTTATGTATCATGGTAAAATTAGCTAGTATATGATTTATTTCGTTAGTCAGCTAGCATTATTAATGTTGTATAAAACTCATAGCTCACTACTCTTTCTCTCTCTCTCTCTCTCTCTCTCTCTCTCTCTCTCTATCTATCTATCTATCTCTGTCTCTCTGTTTCTCTCGCTCGCTCTCATAAACCTCCACACACATAAACACAACACTCAATGTGTTTAGATATTCCTATTGTTGTGGAGATATTTAATCACGCACACACACACACACACACACACACACACACACACACACACACACACACATATACCACTTATGCTCTTACACACACACTCATTTGGATTTCTACTGCATGGTTACCCACATTTTGATGGCTTCCTGTCCCAGTGTCACTTTCTGTCTCAGTTACTTAAGTCTGCCACTAGCCATCATTATAGTTGATGTGTTGTCTTGCCTTTTGCAACCTCTGTTCTTAAAGCATTCAGCACCCTTTGCCCTCAGGATTGTGAGGAATTTGTGGAGAGCAGTCTGAGCACGGGCCACTGAACTCTGTATGAAGTCTGACGATCCATTCGTCTTTGTTTAAAATGGCTTGCACCCTATTTGTTTTGGAGTGAATTCTGGATAGAGTTTGGACAGGGGTGACTGGGCGGTCTGTGATTACGGGAAGACCACTCTCTGTAACCTTTTGATTCCACGTGAAACTGAGCTCTGGAGAGGTGAAGAGACTGTGTAAAGGAGTCGTGTAGTTAAAGCTGTGTAACAGGAACATGTACTGGCAGCAGTAATTTATTACTGTTTGTTAGCATGGTGTACTAAGCAAGCAGATTATTTAGCATGGTGTATTGAGTTCGAGGCTTATTTATCATGCTGAATGGTGAAGTCTGTTTGTCTTTTGACTGGAATGTACCAAGGCTTAGAACCTTGTATAATAAGCTTGATGATCTCACACACATCTCTAATCACAAACCGCCTGTTTAGATTTGCTTATGATTAGTAAAAGTGACTGAAAAGTTTGCCCAGTTTGCCCCGTACTGTCAAGACACCACAAATGTGCCCTTAAACAAGGCACCTAACCTCCCCAACTGCTTCCCTGGTGCCATGGATAGGGTTGCCTATTACCATAGGCGGTTTTATACGGGGGCCAACAGGGGCCAGTGCCCCTGTAAAATTGATCCTGGCCACTGTTGTGGCCCCTGTGCTGAACAGATAATAAGTTTTATTAATTTCTTACGGCAATGTGCGCTGGCTAGAAGATCGGAACTGACAGAGTGTTTTACACAAACTCCTTAAAGCGCTACACGCACACTGTTACCTGCATCTGAAATACCACTAGCAGCATGAATGAGAGAGATAACAGGGATACACCTGTATTCAATTTCATAACGTCAGTGTTTGCACATATCCACGTTTTACTGTTGTTGTTCACTACAATAATAAATCCGCTTTATTGCGCTTAATCACGCCTTGCCTTGGTCTTGCTATGTTTGTGAATTAGCAAAGCCATGGGAGTCTGTGAACATGATGACATGTTCACCAAGTTGCTTTATCTTTCTTAAGTCCACAAACAATAAGTGGCCTACTAGTTAGGGCTTAGGGCAGCCGACTGCGCTGGGGTAGTGTAAAGGCTAGTACACTTCACTGTGTGCTGTGTGTATTTCACACATTCACCGTTGGGTTAAAGGCAGAGATCTAATTTCTCTCATGTGATAGAAAAAGTAATAATTAGTTAGCAAATTTATTTTTGCTTTCTATTTTATTTTATTACTGTACATGAAAGAATGAGATGATGACTGCATCAATTAAAAAGGTGTCATTGTACAGACAATGCTCAATGTGGTTTTTGAAAAACATTTTGAATGTGCACCCCTAAAAAACCACTGGCCCTACCTCGGCCCCCCTAGTAATTTTGGTCTACAACCGCCCCTGCCTATTACTCTGGGCAAGTGTGTTCACTCCCCGCTCGTGCATGTGTTCATCTAGTGTGTGTTTCACTGCACAGATAGGTTAAATGTGGAGAGAAAATTTTTCTGTGTACAAGCACAGTAGTTCAGTCACTTTGTATTCACTTTCACGCGCACACAAATTTGATTTTACTGTTCTTGTGAGAGAATTCCAACACAGCTGACATCTGAATCTATCCTTAACTGTAATAAAAAACAAAACATTGAATCACTTTTAGTTCTTACATATATGCAGGGACAGTCATGCACACATGCACGCACACACACACACACACACACACACGTAATGGACTGCTATCTGGTGTTTTGATGCTTTTACAGGATGTTGTCGTTTTATCCCTGATTGCTAGCATGTCTCTGATTTAATGGGCACGCTGAGGAAAGTGCTCAGTGGGGTAGCAGAAAGAGGACAGGAAACAGGAAGTAGAAACGGAAAACTCTACCCATACTGGTTAACATCATGGCATGATGAAGCTTAAGGAGGCTCGGCTGAAAATTTAAACTGTGGATGGCAGGTTAGTCGTGTTTTCAACATACTTCATACACAGTAGCAACACCCACATACACAGACACACACAGAGCAGCTGCAAGGTGTCACGGTTTGCCCCCACATCCGCACTAAATTAACATCCTAGTGTGAAAAGTCTTTATAAGTCCAGCCCCCGCCCACTCGTCGTCACACATGCACACTCTGCCACACATCACTTGCACACATTCGTTTTCATTTTTTACTCCACCACTTCTTAAATGAATGGCTTCCTGTCTCTCTGTGCTCGCCCTCTCCCTTTCTCTCTCTCTCCCTATCTATCTCTATATCTCTCTCTCTCTCTTTGTGGGCCATGCTTTCTCTTTAATAATGGAGAGGAAGGCCCAGCTGTGTGTAGCTAAACCTACAGGTCCCTGGCTCTCCTCCAGTCTCTTTGACTTTGCTGTGCAATTAAGTGAAACTGAACACCTGGCAGTGAGCGTGTGTATGTACTGCTCCTACACTTTATGCCTAACAGCCTAATCGCTCACGCTGACAGATGGCAGACTTCTGTAATACTCAGAATCTGCGTCTGAATCTGTACTGCATGATGACTGCACTCGTGGTATAATGTTGCAGACGTTTCTCCACCAGTCATTCTGAACTGATAACATTCCTCTGATGAGAAAGCCACTGAAACTCCATAAAACCACTGGTTTTCTTTTTTGACTGACATGCTTACAATGTACTAGCAGATCTGGCTTTTGTTTCAACCACTTTGTGTATTTTGATGTATCATGGTGTCCTGTTGGTAATAATCATAGTGCGTTTTTACACTTTTAAATTTAAGGCCATTTTTACTATCCAGCATCAAAATCTTTATCATCTAAACATGACATGAAGACATCACTGTAAACCATGATTACACACAAAAGTATAGAGCTTCTCATCAGGTTTTGACATTAGTATTAGTGATGTTAACATGATCACTAACATTAGTTTTAGTGATGACCATTAATTCATCATTGCAATAAAATTTTCCCACTTTTTTAGCAATAATAATCAAAAACCCTTTGTACTGTTCATATCTTTTTAATAATAGTCATGTAAATAACAGACAGTTGCTCTTTGTGATTTCTGGACATGAATATGAATCAAATATGAATCAATAAATCAATTAACTTCCTATCTGCTCCCATGTCGTCTCTTACTGCTATCTATTACTGTAACAGCAGCCAACCTGTGAGGGCAAAGGCTAACACGTTTCCTCTGACGCACATGAAGCTGTTCCATCTTTCAAGAGAGGAAGCTGAACATGCTTGGACATGTAAAACTGTCCATAACTAGGGAACAGTGCCAGTCATTGTCACATAGATGCCTAACCATGAATGGCTTTGGCATTGACAGGAGACAAACTCGGCAGCATGGCAAACATTAGTCACATAGAGTTACTATTATACACTGACCTAGAAATACCAAATACAAGGAATGTAATATTTATAAATGTAGTATATTACAGGGCTTGATTCCCCAACTGGAAGGGCTTTGGACTTGATTCCCTAACTGGATGGTCAGGATCCTTTCTTGTAGCCCAAATACATGCAGTCAGTCGAATTAGAGATATTACATTTTGTCTGCCCTGTGATGGACTGGTGACTTGTCTTAGGTATTTCCCTGCCAATGAAAAAAAAGTGAAAGTGAAGTGATTGACCTACTGTGCTTTCACACAGAGATATTTAACCTCCACACTAGGGGCAGTGAACACACTTGCTCGGATTGGGGGCCACTATACACAGCAGCTGGGGGATTAACTGCTTTAGGCACTTTAGTCATTTTTTGTTAGTGCTGGGAATCGAACCAGCAACTTTCCTGTCACAAGACCAGTTCCCAGCTTGATCCACCACTGCCAACCCTATAAGTGCTGAGATAGACTTCAGGCACCCTTCATGACCCAGTAGCAGGACACATACAGAATACATAATGAAAGACATGAATACAGTAACATTAAAATGTATCACGTGTCCACATATTACATTTAAAAAATGTTTTAATTGAGTCAATTCTAGTTATATAGCACTTTACAGAAATCCGGATTAAAATGTAGATTTAGATCCCTTTTTTGCTTGCTTTTGGTCATAGGCTCTTGAATGAAGACCGACGTACAGTGAGACGTGATGACGTCAGACAGTGTTTTGGAATGTGAGGTTGGCAGGAGGGAGACTCTTTAGGAATGCTCTCTTTTAAAGAAAAGAAGTATCGGCCACCTTATCTACGGAACATAGAGAGTGTGTTGTAAGCACCATCTTCTCTATGATCAGTACCATCTGTTCCCTCCATCACGCTGCCTTCTGGAAGCTTATGCAGTCTGACTTTTTACTAGTTAATAATTACTAGTTAAATCTATTTTGTGTTTTTATAATGGCCATGATGTCGTCAGACTCGTAGTGGTTATTGGCCTGCATTTGTGTGTGTGTGACGTTAACATAAATGGAATGGAAAGGCAATCTTAAAAGAACAAAGCATCTATTCTCTGGCAGTAGATGGATATAAGGTGGGTGAGTATCAGAGGAGTTAAAACAAACCAGTGGGTTAGCACGAGATCACAGCAGTGCTCGTGTTAATTAACATACCAGATGGAGACAAAAAGACATAAGTGGCGGATGGAGAGTTTGAAAAAGGACCTGTGATAGAATAAGAGAGAGAAAGAGAGAGAAATAAAGGATTGTAGGAGCAGACAAAAGGGGGTGAAACTGAAGGTGTTGCACTTGTGTGTCGTTTTCACCTCATTGAAACAATGACATCACTTTCAGCTGCACGCCTTTATTCTTTCTCTATGTGACATGGTGTGTGTGTGTGTGTGTGTGTGTGTGAGTGGGTGGTTGGGTGGTCATTATGCATAGCTGTTTGATTCCAATGTTTGATTCCAATAAACTGTTTTTAAGTTTAATAAGTTCAGGCTTTTCATGTGGCATGTCTGAAGTTATGAATGTAAAACATATTAACCGGAAAACTAGCTTTATACAGTCAGCTGCAGAATTATTGGCGAGACCATTGGTGAGAAGAAGAAAAAGTTAAACCCTTTTCTTTGCATATTGCAGCTTTAGATATAGTGCAGGATTCAGCGCCCCTGGAGCAGAGACAGGAACCCAACATTGGCAGCTTGGCAGTTCTGAGACTTAAACCCTAACTTTCTGACCAGTAACACTTGTGAAAAAGGTTGTGAAAAAAATGTTTTACTTAGCTTAATGATTCTTACTGAATTTAGTAAATCTTATAAAGTTGCTAAATAAAAATTGTTATTGTATTATTGCAGCCATAGTCAGTATTAAGCAGAGACCTTTTTTCAGTTTTAACCCTAAATAAAGGCCATGAGCAGCTTAAAAAAACAGTAATGTAATATTCAGATGATTGTTTAATAAAAGTAAAAGAAACGTGTGTAACATTTAGCAAGTGGTTATATGTATTTAGCTTATTTCTGATTAATCAGGGTAATAATAACAACAGCACGTAGTTAAAACTTTTTTGTGGCACTTATTTTGTTGTACATCATCCACCAGTCCAGTACACATTCTTCTACATTATTTAAAAAAAAATAAGATTTACTTGTTACAATGAAATCTAACAAGAATTACTCTCTGAGTACATATCATCTAGCTATATCTTACATATAACATTGCTAGCTTTGCTCTTATTTCACTATACAATCATTACATTTTGAAACTAACTGTCAAACACTGGCAGTGTGCTACAAGAATTCCCCGACTACAGAGGATGCACTGTACTACAGCTTGGCAAACAGTGTTACGGACACTTGGGTGTTGGTGTAGTGAGAACACTGACTACACTCAGTGACATTTAGCATTGTGGTTCCATTTCAGTGTTTGTTCACCTTTTGCCACTGTCCTTTCCATTCCCTGTGGATTTCTGAGAGTTATCAGGTCTTTCCTGCTGGTGTCATTTCCCCTTCTGGAGTCGCAAAAACAAACGTTCTGTATCTATTTTAACAAACAAGTGAAATTCCTTCTAGCGACAGCACAGCAAACAGAGGAGAGGCCTGAACTCTTATCCACAGCTGAAAATAAACAATGCCTGGTGGAGCTGTAATCTCCCTCAAAGGCCGGCTTTGTCTAATCAATTTAGCGAAAGGCAAACATCAAGCGGCAGCTCTTGGCTGCGGCTGAGCGAATGATTGAGTTATCAGGTGGAATTCTCTGATAGAAAGGCAAGAGGCAGAGAGAGAGAGAGAGAGAGAGAGAGAGAGAGAGGGAGAGAGAGCTGGAAGAAAAGCAAATAATTGAGTGTGACATGGTTGAGTTACGGTGCCACCTCAGGCACAAATGAGTTTCAGCTACTGTAGCTAAGCAATGTCTGCTTTTACTCAAATACACACATTTTACTGCAGGTCATACTGTTTTTAGACACCGTCTGGCCAACAAAGAATTGCCATTTGAAATCTCTGGAGAGTGTTATGATCTGGGGTTGCTTTAAATGGTCAGCTCAAAACATTATGTGGCAATAATATGAAGTCAGCTGAGTACCTGAATGAACATCATTTATACACATGAATTTGGCCACCACAGAGTCATGACCTTAACTCCAGTGAAAGTCTTCGGGATGTACAGGAGAACGTCTTTACTGAGTCATTCGACTCTCTCATCATCTCTAAGATCTTAGTCAAAAATTAACGCAACTCTGAATGGAATTAAATTGTGACGTTGCAATAATCAGAACTAAATGTAGACCAACAAAATATTGTGCGACTTTTTTTTTTGTCCAGAGAATTAACATCCATTCAGCTGTACTACAATGACATGCTGCTATGATCATAACCATCCTGCAGTTTGATTTATTTATTTAATTTTTTTTTACATTTATTTATTCATTTATATTATTACTTTATGACATTACATTATGACTTTTTATTTATTGGGATGTATTTGGTCTCTACAAAGATCCTTAACTCTAACCCACCAAAGCTCATACCCGACCAAGAGTTTAACCTTAAGCCCCAGATTTTCGAAACACAAACGGTCAGAATTTTAATGAGATATGTGATAGACAGAGACATGCACAATGACACAGACAGACAGGGACAGGCAAATGTTTGGAAATCAAGAAAAATATGTTTATTGAGGTCAGGTTGAGGTTCATGCACATACAGATAAGGAGACTCAAAGCACTGAATACACACACACACACACACACACACAATATGTTATGGTTATGGGTCTGCCTTTGGGCTCCGGGAGGGCAACTCACTGAGATGATGAGGTAGATATTGCTGTAATCATGATGAGGGTCTATGGCAGTGTGTGTGTGTGTGTGTGTGTGTCTCTTTGCCTGGAGGCAGACTGATTGCTATCAGCGCGTCATAAGGCTTCATAGCTTCAGATCACTGAATAGCAGCGATAGGATCATTCAATTGTTTTTTCTTTTTCTGCCCTTTTCTCTTTCTTCACCGCTGTAAAGAGACCTTCTTTATTCTAGTGCATTCATCCAGAAAGAACCAAGATACTGTCTTTCACTCACACACTGGCTTGGAACGAAGAAAACCAAACACACAAACGCCAAGCAGGAATTTTTTAACACATAAAACTGTTTTGTATTATCCTCCTGTTTGTAATGGTAACAGCTGAGTCACTGGCTGAAAGTTTGCAGAAGAACTTTATATATGCAGGCAAAAGTCATCACAGACCCTTCATACCCCAGTAATCACCTGGTTTAATTACTTCCTTTATTGAAACCAGAAAGTGCAGATGTATATATGGGTTTCCCACAGTGCTGGATCCCTGGTTCTACTGAATTGTGTGGGTGGGGGAGGGGGGTGGGTAGGGGGGACTGGAATCTATCCCAGCGCTTACTAAGTAAAATGCACGATAACACTGTACAGGTCACCAGTCTATTGCAGGGCAGACACACAGGCAGACACATTCACACACATACTCACACCTAGGGATAATTTACTGTCTCCAGTTAGGTGAAAGTGAACTATTGACCTAATGTGGTCAAACATAGACCTCCGCATTTAACCTGTATGTGCAATGAAACACACACTCAAGTGAACACACACACTGGGGGGCAGTGAACACTCTTGCCCTGACCGGGGAGCAGTTGGGAGTTAGGTGCCTTGCCCAAGGACAACTTAGTCATGTCATGTTGGTTGTGGGGATCGGCCCAGTTTGGTTCCTTAAACACAAACCCACAGCTGCTCCTAAAGGCCTTAACCCTATACAATATTATTACCCATCTGCATCATTATCACTTCCATACAATATATGAGTACTTACAATGATTATAATTTATGTCATGACAGGAGGTAACTTGTTATAGTTCCACAGCAATAATCTATGAATCTGTAATTTTTGCTGTGATATAATAAGAATAAAACACAATTGTTATTGGAAATGAGTCCATTTCAGGGTGGTTTGATGTTGCCTGACTCAAAGCAGATGGCCACCTTGAAATTGATTCATGTCTAATAGCACTATGTCATTCATTATTCTTCTGTACAGTATACTAGTGCAAGTATTTTGTTTCTTACTCCTTACTTGTTCTTCAGTATAGTATGATGTAGAGCTGAACACAGCATTACAAAGACATTCTGTCAGGCAGTTCCTGTCAGACCATTTCCTCTCCACAAGGACAAAAACTAGAGACATTTGGCGGAATCTCTACTCCAATACTTTCCCAAACATCCATTTCCCTGTGGTTCTGTGAATGCTGCCAAACATGCTGTTTCCCTGAGCTTTTGCTTCAGCAGTTCTGCCCTTTTTTCTCATTGTTTCTTATTTGTCTTGGGTTTAATTCGTCCTCTGTTGTGTTGCTCCGCTGCCAGTCAGCTGGATGTTTCGCCCAACTAGCATTAGCAGGAGGCAAATTGAAAGTTATGAGTTTTTCCTGGAAGCGGCAAGTGTCGTGGGTCAAATAATGGAACTTTGTTAACAGAGGAAATACCCTTGTACAGCAGGACTTTGAAGCTAGCTGCTGTCAAAGTTTAGAGAGACATTTTTACAGGCTGATAATTTAAGACTGGCCTTTTGCAGGAGAGTGCATG
This sequence comes from Duopalatinus emarginatus, assembly GCA_028565595.1. Lineage (NCBI taxonomy): Eukaryota > Metazoa > Chordata > Actinopteri > Siluriformes > Pimelodidae > Duopalatinus > Duopalatinus emarginatus. Next base: position 17,354,805 of record JAOVVF010000017.1, on the reverse strand, counting down.
AATCACAAGGGCGAAGTCCTTCAAAAGAAGCTCTGACATTTAAGGCGTAGTCCTTCTTTTTCTTTCCTTGTCAGTATCTTGTCTGTGTTAAGCCTGAGTTAACGGCAGAAATCAGCAAAGCGCCCATAAACAGTTGTTTAATTCTGCATGCGAATGCTCTGACTACTATAAAACTAAATAAATTGGAATTGCCTCCAAACCTAATGTCCATATTTTTTTTTTGTATTTGAAGCCTTAATGGAACTTGGCTTAGTTCACAGGAAAGTTAATACCCCAGTTCAACAGTTTAGTGTCAGGTAAAGTGGCATGAATGCAAGTGCAGGTTAAACTGGGTTCATGTACAGAAGGAAAACAAGTCCAAGTCAACATCCAAAAAACACTTGAGAATGCGGGCAAGGGTCAGGTGATCTACTAACAGTGTGAACTAGGGCAGCACAAACCAGAAGCAAAGTAAAATTAAACAATAACTAACGGTAATGACGGGCATGAAACAATGAGTGTGTACTTCTTCGTGTGTGTGTACAGAATCCTCAAATGCTGTGGCTGTAATGACATTGAGGTAAGAACCAGGTGTCTATGACCGGTAAACATGTGACATGAGAACATTTAGCACTGTTTCCAGTGCAGAGAGAAAATCAATGGTATCTTTCATATTTGAAGGTAGAAAAACAAACACAGAGACACATACTCACACCAAGGGGCAATTTAGTATCTCTGATTTATCAAACCGCATGTCTTTGGTCTGTGGGAGGAAAGCCACACATATAGGTTATAGTGTATAACTAAATAAAGTATACAGTGGAGTAAACACTTCTTTCTGGATCTCTGGAAATTGGGCAGTTGCTTGCAGGGACATCAGTGACTCGTCACGATCAAATGGGAACGCAGGGTTAGAGGCTTGTAGAGTCTGGGTTTCTGGGTCCTTTTACTTTGCGTGTTATACTGATTTGTCTCGTCTCGGTAAATTAAGGGATTTGTGACTGTTACTGTAACAGACGGCTTGCAGCTGTTTGGCTGTTGTTTCGGTGCAACTCGATCAGTCCAGACAAGCGAAACAAACTCCCACGTCTCACCTTTCAGACAGATTTTAATGCCACAGCCAGCAAAGACAGCAGATACTCACACCTACCCATGTCTGTCCATCTATCTTCTATCTGTCTGTCACTCTAGTGCATGTGTATACTATCAAACACCCTCCTTTGATCTCTTCCACCTGCCATACATACAGACCTGCTGGGCAGAAACCCTTGACACTGGTCAAATGGTTAAAAAATTTGGTGTTGGTGGAGGGTTCAAACGAGCTTGCAATATAGTTACATTTAAATACTTTAAATCTTTGTAATCATTCCAGGGGTTTTTGGTGGGCAGGGCTTAGCTTGGGGCAAAAGGAGGCTCTGGAGGCAAATATTTAAGATGCTTCTCCTACAAAATATGAGCATATAACATTAAATTAAACATATTTTGAAACCACTATTAAATCACTACTACACAAATCACTACTAAATACTAAAATCGAATTAAATATACATTTATTATTATTATTATTATTATTATTATTATTATTATTATTATATGTAATTAAAGACTGAGTATACCATTCATATTTTACAATTTATGTATATTTGTTTGAGCTGTCCTATTAAACACTGTAAACACATTAAGTGTGTTTAAAACACCTTGACACATAAGTATGTGAATAATGAGCACAGTTGTAGTATTACAATAATAATTTAAGGTACACTTCAATGTGTTTCAGTGTTCAATCTGGCAACTTAAACAAATATACTTAAACAGTATTGGAGGAGTGGTGAAAATAGCATATTCTAGCATATAGCTAGCATACTCAGTATAAATTAAGTGTATTTTTATATAACACAAGCCCAGAGCTGCCCCTCTCTACTAAACAAACCATTCTTAAACCATCTTAGCAAATGAAGCCACATCAGGTTTTATTTATCTTTTTAATTACTCGTCCTGTTTCAGAGAAAAAAAAGTCAGAGCTATTCTTTTCTTATACTTTATTTAATCAAACAAAGGCTCACTCATCTCTGTAGCTTACTCTGGCAGTCTTCAGCATTACTGCACATTATAGTTTCTTTCTGTCCATATGTGAACTTTATGTCTGTGTGTGTGTACGGGAAAGAGAGATGGAGAAATCCCTTAACCTCCCAAGAGCCATTGCATGGTCCAGGTTTACATTCCTCACCGTTGTCGTCGTAACTACATACCTTTCATATCAGTACTACTGTAATATTAAAGTAGTTCAATATGCTTTAAGATTAATAGGCGGATACCAAACAGGGAGTTTAAAGGATAAAGAGGGAGAAGGAGGCTGAGCAGCAACGTGATCATGTCGCTAGTTTAGTGGAATGTCGTTTACCCTCCATAATCCATACAGGAGGATGAGATCAGCCATAACATGACTATGACACGGGGATCATTAATCTCTCCTCAGAGAGTGTGTTATGCTGATGGATCCAGTTAATTGCCCCAGTGTGAGCTGTTGAGCTCATCTGTGACATCAGTAAAGTGTTAAATAGATGTGTGTGTGTGTGTGTGTTTGTGTGTGTGTGTGTGTGTGTGTGTGGTAATTTGCTTCTCACATTCCAGCTGGCTCGGCCCATCAGGACTGAGTATGTGCCGTTCTGTGCTTCTGACTCATACTGAGTAATTACGCTGTTTTTACAATTGGAAGTTTCTGCTTAGGCATCTCTCTCTCTCTCTCTCTCTCTCTCTCTCTCTCTCTCTCTCTCTCTCTCTTTCTAAAAGATCCGTACGAAACAATATTAAAGTCATACAGCCAGGAGTGGACTCATAATTAGTGACAAGACTGAAGGGCCCCTAACTACTCCCTAGGCATCATGGATAGGGTTGCCCACTACCTTGGGCAACTGTGTTCAGTGCCCCCTAGTGTGTGTGATTACTAAGGAGTATGTATGTGTGTGTTTTACTGCATGGCAGGCATTAAAAAATGGAGATGAAATTCCTCTGTGTGTGTGCAAGCACAGTGGTCAATGTGGTCACAGATTTTGCTGTTGAACACGTTTTCAAATGTTTGTTTTTTTTAGGCCACGGAAACGTTGTTGCTGTGTGGACAAAAAGCCAAAACCTAACAAAACTTTTCCATTTTTCGCAAGAGCTTTGTTTCCACTGTTATGGTGTGAACAGAGACGGACATCGGAGTGTTCAAACAACTTATACTCAAACAGTGTTTTCCTAGCAGAGAGTCTTTAACATGCCAAGAACTCTGAACTTGCTTTTCCTGAGTATAATTTGTACAGTTAAGAGTAGAAGTGTGTCAGATGTATGCAGGTGACAGCTCACCCTCTCCTTCCTCTCATTCCCGTTCATACTGCTCATTCCTCATTCCTGAGCCACTTGTGTGTCCATTTCTCTTAAATCTCAATGAGCTGAGCCAGATTTGTGAGTCACGGTTGGTTTTTGTATGCTTTTTTGCCAGTTATTCCCAGAGCATGTCCTCTGTTGCAGGAGTTTTACCGACATCAGGAGCTTATCACATGTGAGAGGAAAAAAGTCGTCAAGTGCAAAAGGAAAAAAGAAAAAGTGCTAAGGAGGGCCTTCTTATGTGTGTGTTTGTGTGTGTGTTCGGCATCTGCCAAGCTCCCCCTGTGATAAGCACTCAGTAATTTGTTCCATTTGTTCCTCCTCGGAGGCCCCTCTTCTCTGTGTCATGATTATTGCGGTATTTACATTAGCATATTGCTTAACACAGTCACTTTCTCCAACTCTCTCCCCACACACACACACACACACACACACACACACACACACACACACACACACACACACACAGATGATGTACTAAGGTAGACCAGCAGACTCTTCAGTTCTGTTTTCAGTTTGTTGGTGATGCACAAATAAGAGCGTAATAAATGTTTGATTATAGCAATGACTATGAATTCATCTTCCGTTTACATATTCTAGCATGCGTCTCATTTGGATTCTTTTGTCCGAAGTTGAGACATCATACAACTGAGCTGTTAAGGGTTAAGGCTTAATCTACATATGTGCTGAGTAATATGTTCTGTAAATACCTACATGTGTGAGTGGGAGAGAGAGTGACATGAGTAACCTACTGTACTTGCACACAGAGGAATTTGACCTCTGCATTTAATCTATTCATACAGTGAAACACACACACACACACACACACACACACACACTAGTGAACGTACACACTAGTGAGTGAACATACTTGCCTGGAGCAGGTAGCAGCCCCTATTCACTGTGCTTGGGGAGCAGTTGGGGGCTTAGGTGAATGCTGGACATGAACAGATGAAACTGGTCAGAAAGGAGGCACACATACTGTTCACCTGTCCGAGTGTACAAGCATTTACTCATAGATGTGACGAACGTGTGTCTGACTATTGACCAATTCCTCTTCCTCGAACCCTTGTGTTGCTGTTCTGCCTCTATCCACCCTTTATAGAAACCATTTATTTATTTATTTTTTGTTAGCAGATGCGGTGTTAGTTTAACAGTACTTATCTCACTGTTGTGCTTGGATTGTGTTCGACCTCTTTTGTGAGTCACTTTGGCCAAACAAATACATGTGAATAAAAGGAAATGAGATCATTGATATGATTGAGTGCTAGAGAAGAGTTAGTGGATTCTCTGCGGAGATACTGATCTACCGGATAAAGCGTGCGAGGCAGCACGCAGATTTCCTTGTACATGAACTGTGACATTACAAAACGGAAAAACAAAATGACTGTTTTCTCAAAAATACAAGAGGCATATGTAAGTTTCATATGCTATTTGTATGTGTGTTTCTGTTTAGTTCAGAGTGAGGTGTCTCTGTGTGTGTGTGTGTGTGTGTGTGTGTGTGTGTATATTTATGAAGTTGACTGTCCTCATGGATACAACTGAAGAGGA
>JAOVVF010000017.1:17336473-17348278 GCA_028565595.1 Duopalatinus emarginatus | reverse complement strand
ATGTATGTATATATATATAAAACATGTTAAATACTTTTGTATCCTTACTTACTTACTTTTGTATTGAGCTGTTTCTCTGGGGCTGAGAATACTTACATCAACAAGCTGCTACTAATCTTAGCACTGTTATTGTTGCTTATTAGCAACCCCGGGTGTGTGGGTTGTGGTCGTCTGTGTGAATCTTGATGAGAAGAAGTAAATCACAGTGTGTTGGATTTCAAGTCTTCAGATCAACAGCCTTATTTTGGCTCCTGGATCTCTTACTTAGTTCTAGACCACTCTGATCTAATCGGTCCAAGCTGCAAGCTCAGCAGAAAACCCGCAGTGTCGGATGGGAGGGGTTTCTCTCTCGGTTTCTAACAAAAGAGCCAGTGTGTGAAAGTTCAAACGCCAGTGTGGCCCACACTTTATTTCGGTCTCCCAAACAGCATTGCTCCCTGGCAGCCACTGTGACATTATCTGGAAAGGGTTTGCATAAACAGCAACAAAAATCTGCGATAAAGAGCGATGCACAACAAGAAATCTGTGCTAATTACATGGGAACAGCGAGCCCAGCAAGCCTGCATGTCAAAACATATATCAAGTCAAGAGGAACTGAGAGGAAAGCCCCATTTATATTAGTTGAGTTTGGGTTACGTTATTACGCAGGATGAATATGCTTTCGATCCAGTATGAAAACAGAGTTCCCTTAGAGTAAACCTGGAAGTAGAAATGCCTGTGTTATTGTTAGTTGGTGACATAATATTGGTTGTAATGTATCAATCCTGTAATTACACAAATAAATTTATGTGTTGAACACCTTATATAATACATTACACAACGTCCTCAAGTAAAAAGACTCCAGCTCCAGCAGTGGGTCAGATGCAAGACCCCATGTACACTTCCTGTGTTTTGTGAAGCTCCTCTTTGTCTTGGCACATTTCTCTGTTATGCATATTCTCTTTACGTGCATGTTCTTTGCTTTTTTCCACCTCTTTGATTTAACCCTTCATCTCCTTTGCCTCTAGGTGGCGCTACACTTGCGGCCCATCCAGTCTCTATCTGTGCACCAAAAGCCCCTGGTCTTTGTGCTCAACTCGCCCAAACCGCTCCAGTGGAGGATTCATGCAGATAACCTGGCTCCTGGAATTAAAAGGATCTTTTACGTGAGTTGTGCCTTCCATTTTTTTTCAGGGCATTATCTCTTTGGCTTGGTTGCTATATCTATCTTTTCCTCTGAATGATGAATATTCATCAGCAGCTCATTCCAGGACAACATGGAACAAGTCAAACACTCAGTGCGTTTAACACAAGCCCGCCTTCCCTTCGAAAAACACATTCCCTAACACCTGCCAGCCATCTTTCCACTCACTCAAAGCTGCATTCAGGCGCTTGTCTCTAGAGGAAAAACACCCAGACAGATACACAGATAGACAAGCTCGTACACATGAGGCCGTGCCAAGGTAACCATCCTTCTCAGACAGATGCCTGTTGTTCGCCTGATTGCGTCTGGCTGCCTCTCACAGGTTGCTATTGATTTGCCACGGTCTGCAGAGACTAACTGATGGTTAATGGTCGGATAGTGCTGGGGAAGTTATCTTGGTGCTGAGGTTTAACTTTTAGCCACAGTTACACTCCATTTCTCTTCTTTATTCTTCGCCAGGTTACCTCACAGCTGGAAAGAGTCACAGTGGTGCTACTTTTAAAGAGAACGTTTAAGGAGAAACACCTCAAATTGCAGTCTGCGTTGTTTTTTTGCTAACTTGGCGTGGCACTGAGATTTCCATTAAAGGCAGTCTAAACACCTCACAACCCATCTTTAAAAATCTGGCCTGTGTCTTTGTCTGCACCTTTACATCATTTTGGATAAGAATAGGTTGGCTAACCTGGGTTTTATTACCAACACTGTAATTATATTCAAATGATCATATTAACCAAATGAGCCTTCTGTACCTCTGACATCATGGTATGATCTAGGCCAATTTCTGTCCTCTGGCTTGACTGAGGCTAAATATCTTTTGAATGATCCACCATACATAGTCAGTAAAGCAGCTGTCCCAGTATAGAAGGCTTGAAAATGAAAGTAGACTGACCAGCACCTTCAGACCTTTCCTATTACGCAAGAAAGTCCGTTCAATGTTTTTCCTCTTCATTTCTGATAAATGCTGGCAAAAACCTCCATGTAGTTGGCAGGTTGTCTGCAATAATCATTTTCTGATGCACCTTATCGTTACGCCATAGCGTTGCACAAGAATGTAGCATTGGGAGTTTGTATTATTTCCATATGTGGCAATGTGCTCTGCTCAGCCGCCTCTTTTATGGACGAAGTTCAACTTGCTTGGAAAACTGGAACTGATTCGCAACTCTCACATCCAACTTTGGCTTACGCACTAATCTCTTGCAAACATCTTCGCTAATGACCACTGAGAAGAGATAAGGAAGGGTCAGACATAAGTATAATGCAAATATACAGTATACTATATGATATAACATCTTTCCACTGCTAGTCTTCTTTTGGCATTGCGAAATCTTAATAGATGAGACAGGTTTCCACCATCTGGATGTAGGAATCGGATCTATAGAGAGGATCGACGGAAAAATTGACATGCTGACTACGTATGTTGATGTCCAGCGAAATTGTGGTGTGTAACGTGGATATTCATTTAAGACAAAAAGAAAGTGAACATTTAGTGAATAAATTTATCTGTACGAGATACGTACATAAGACCTGCACTGGTAAATACTAAGACTGTCCTGTAGTCATTCCAGGTCTTGTAGCATGTTTTGACTCCTATAATTCAGTTAACCAGTTAACCAGTTTGTAATCTTGGATCGTTTTCCACATGGGTTGGTTCATGAAAATCCAAGTGCACCAAAATGCGCCACAACAAACCATGTGAGAACCTTCTGGTGAACAGAGCAGGTGTGAACACACCTTTATTCACAATATAGCTATAATGAAGAATGGGTTCATTTTTTTATTCTTTCACAGGTTCTTTCTCATGCCATCTTATTACTGCCTGCACTAATCTTACTGCCTAATTTTAATTTATATCCATGTTTCTGTAAAACTGCTTTGTGATGGTTTCTTTCATTAAAATCACTATATAAATAAAAAATTATATGCATATAATATGCTCTAAATATAAATAATAATTCTAATATAAGAACATGCTGTGATTTGCCCCATCATGTCACACAGATCAACTTTAACTGCTGCTATGAAGGGCGTATTCCAATTGCAATTCTGTTATATCCCATTTCCTGAGGCATAGCACTACCTGGAAATGTTTCCCTTTCCAGCCCGAGGGCTTCTCGGTAATTACACGGATACATTCACATGCACAATGCCCTGGCTCAATAGCATATTCCTGGATGAATGTGGTTACACGCGCTCACTGTGCGTACCTGATCTGTGTGTTTTGGCACTCGGAATTGTTTTGACAGTTGGAGGGAAAGCGCGAACATTAGCTGTCTGCTCAGTAATTCTTTAATAAGTGTATCATGCTATCGCGATGGTGACCGACAGCAACGGAGATCATGTTGTGTGAACAAGTTGTTTTTGATCCGTGTGATCCGTCAGGTTGTTGGTGGTAACTATATTACCCATAAGGCCATGCTCACCTGAGGATTCCTTCTAGGATATAATAAGATACATTTGATCCTCTAGTGGCCTGTCAGTGTTTTGGCCTTCCTGAGCTCTTGGCATGAGTTTGACACAGTGTGTATATGACATCACCTCGGTGGAGGCACACGCAGAAATACTCCACCAAGCTTCGATCAGCCAGGACAATGATCTCATACAACAATGCACCTAGAATGTATATAGGGTACCTAGATGTCTTCACTAGATAGTCCCTTTTTTCCAGTCTCAGTATGCACACACTATCCCAACTGTTTCCTGTTCAGCTCTTGACTTACTGACACATTTGTCCTGCAAGAAACTAAGGTGTGTGTGTTCTGGAGCATGCTAAAATGTATGAATGAAGAAGAGAAAAAGTTTGTCATTTATAACTTATTCAGTTGCTAAGGATTAACAGCACATATATTCCAGATCCCCTGGAGGCCTCCTGTTGTTCTTTAGTTGTTTTTTTTTTTATTTGTTTAAACGCCTGGCTAATCTCTACCAGTCCTCATTTAGAGGCTGTAGACCACAGAGGCCCAGAGTCACAGACAGGCGGTCTGGAGCTCGTACAGGACTGGTGAGCACGATGTTGCTGTTGGCGGCCACAAGTGAGCTTCTCGCCTCTAGAAGAAAAACTGGCAAACGCAGACCTCACTGTAAAACACGCTTAACAGACTATCCTGTCTGTTGGGACAGAGACGTAGACATTGAAATTATACTGAAAGGAATATTATCCAGGTTAAATGAGATGTGCAGAGGGTTTCAGAGAGCTGGTGGTTACTGAATATAGACCCGGCTCGGTTTATTGTATTTTATATTATATAGCATTGCTGTTAAAGATGTTTGATCAGAATGACGTCTTTGGCATCATTTCATGGAGCAACATTTGGCTGATTGATGTGTTTCTCTTTCTGCGTTTGCCAAGTTCCTTGTTTGCTTGATTTTTATTGCCAAGAGGACATTTTTAATTGGAACCATAGTGGCACCAATATCAGTTTTGCAATGGCTGTTTGTCATTTTGTGGTGCTTTCACATAGATGGTGTTGTTTACTACTCTTCAAGGCCTTCCCAGCTCAGAGAAACAGTTTCTGAGAAACACAGAGAAAGCAAGTCTGAGTCTGTGCCAGTGCCTTGATTAGCCTTTTTTGCGAAGCAAACAGAGCAAATCACGCACAAATATATTTACTGCATTTGTCTCTCTAGCTTGTTGTTTGTCACGTCCCAAGACCTCTATATCTGGCTCTAAGCACATTATCATCTCAAGACGTTCGTGCTTTCTTGAGATTACTGCTGGGCGATAATTGATATAAACCGTTTGGCCTGGTGTCTCCACTTATCCCGCACATATGGCAGTAATATATAGATGCTGATAGGCAGAGTCCAGGAGACCCCTGAGAAATATGTGTTTTCAAAGGTGTAGAGTATGTAGGTTTCCCATTTCCAGCCCCAGATTTAGTTTTTTTCCTGCCATAAGACACCCTTCTCAGTTAATGACATTGAACTGGAGGACCTGCAACAGGAAAAAATGCTTTCTGTTTTAGATCCAACAGGAGTATCCTTCATGTCTGCAAATCTTACTTTATTGTCCACTAGTCTAAAGGTGTTTTTTTTTTTAAAGTTGAGAAAGTACAAGCCTAAGGGTGTTTTTAAATGTCAAACTTGGTTCTGTTAAACTGAACCAGCTGCAAATGCCCTCGTTCCTTTTTGTGTTCATATTATAAGTGAACTTTATAAAGGGCTGAGTTTTTTCGTTGGTTCTCTTTACCACTGATAAGATCTCAGACCACTTTCTGTTCACAACACATCTTATTTAGAGCTCAGACCCCAGCAGAGCCTGTCTGCTCTGATTTTGTCACATCGATTCATGTACTTTTGTCTTATTTTTCTTACCTTCATGTGGCACTGCAGCACTGTTCTACTGTATCCTCTTTTTTCTTTTTTTTTTCTGAAGACAACAAAAAACTTTAATATTTTGTGCTCTGCAGACAGCTGAAATTGAATGTGGTCCTATTACCAGATATTCAGAAGTGCTGCAGGCTCTTCCTGAGACTACACAATTCCACTTGCAGCCATTTTCCTCGAGTTGTTTTTAGTTTGTGAGAATTGTAGCTGGTTACAGCAAGGTTCTATGCATGAAACAAAACGTTAAGTGAACCCAGGCCACTTCATTTTCACAATGCACAAATGAAGCGGACTGTAAAAGAAAATACAAACGAACCAAACTTAGACCTTGGTGGTCTCAGTTTAGTTCGTATTTGGGGGCATTTAGAGGAGTCTAAGTTTACATATGCAAAAAAAACATGACTCAGCAGTCTGGTCCATTTCAGTCACTGAAAGCATTGAAGTGTGAAAACACTCTTAATACCTAGTGTAAAATTTGGTGCTCATGATTTAGGGCTGTTTTAAGGCTGGTGGTCATGGAGCTCTGGGGAACGTTGATGACGTGATGAATATAGTAAAAGTACCATGATATTTGACTTGTTTTTCTAAATGTTTGAGGGAACAGCATGGGGATATGTGGCTCTCTGTGACCCTCAGCTCAATGCTCAACCCCTGCAGAACAGCTGCAGTGTACCTTTCCGAAGGCATGGTGTAATATTTCATAGGGTTGTATTTCATACTTGGAGCTCACTGTGGAACTGCCAGATGTCAACTGTAGTCACTCCATCAGCACAAACCAATCAAAACACAGTTCCTTGCCTGCCCTGCATGGCGTAATTGCACATTGACTTTGTTGGATTTCATAACTCCTGTCTGCACGAAGCTGAAGGTATCGTCTTGGTATCGCCAAGACTGAAGGTATCGCCAGCTAGCGAGATGATGTGAAGTTTCCGTTGCACTCACTTCTGCAGATGAAAACTGTGAGTCAGAAGCCCCAGAGAGAGACTGCTGGACATTAGCTCAGAGCACAGAGCTAGCCCAGCAGTAAACTGTTGTCTGGACCTGTTAACTGCCAGATAAGGGATAAACAGTAAGATTTATTAAACAGCATAAGCTTGCAGAGAGACGCTAGACTCCTCACAAATACACTCACAAACCAAAGGTGACAGACGTTTTCTCCACTGTCCATGATTTTTTTTTTTCCAACGTTTTACGCATGGACAAATATTAATTTTTGGTCACACAACCAGCAACATTTTTATATTTGTGATTATGAGATTCAATTTGTGTTTACAGTTCTTATGAACTAGATGCAGTTGCAATTTTGTAAAAGGGCCATAAAGTGAGGTTGACTGGATTACACACTTAACACTGAAGATTTGAAGCAGTAAGAAGAGAACGGTGCAGCTTTTTTTAGCCCCAGGTAATTGCCTCCTATGGAGAACGACTAGTGTTAAAGCCCACACCACTAATTGTGCACAATAAAGAGGAGGTGCAGCTTTAATCACATAGCTAACCTCAGTCAAATGAGTTACACCACATCACTCGCAGATGTGCTACATGTGCAGGTGTTCCGCTTTGACTGACATCAGGAATCTGACTGCTATTTCTGCACGGGTTGATCTCGGTTACAAAAACAGAATTGTTTAAAATAAATTTGACTGACTTGTTTTCACCTAGTAGGAAAATCATTCACAGGGCTTTTTTTTTTAAGTCAAAGATGCTTCCTTGGTAGTAAGGAGCATTCAGAGAACATACAGTGGGACCGCAAGTGTGCAGGTGTGCGTTATTGAAAACATCCCACTTTCAGTTCTGCACTGCTATTGCACTTAGGATTGTGTGTGCTTTAGGAACGCTGAGAATACACACTGGCATCCGTGAAGATTCTGTAAATGAAAGGTGTGGTTTTTGGTAAAATTCAGAAGATCCTAGACAACAGCAGTATTTCATGACGTTAGGGATCCTTCCTTTGCGAAGCAGCCACATATTTATTCATGGATACACCACAACTTTTATAATCAGTGTGTGATTAGCTACTTTAGCTCAATGATGATTATTGTTATTTCTGGTGGCCCACATATGTTCCAGGTTATACCAGTTCCCATTTGTCCCACAGCCTTCCTTGTAATATTTTATTTTTCGTTATGTACTCGTAAAGATGATAATGCTGTATTTCCACCAAGTAGACTGTGTGTCACGTCTTGATGCTTGAATCAGCATTTAACGTGTTGTTTACTGCCCGTGGTGTGCTTGGCAATCAGTTTGGTTTTTCTTGAGCACCTCGACTGTAAAAATCCTGTTGAGACACATTCTCCATTTAATTAGCTTGGCCGCATGACTTATTGCTGTCGTTAAAGTCAGTGGGACCAGCATCTATCTTTCAGGCTTATTTCTGCTTGTAAAATCAGCATTACTAGACATTACTCACAGGATTGTGTGGTGGAATTTCGCCTGCCAGAGTTGCCAATGTGTAGACTGGCATGATGGCTTGGGTTTAGAGTTGCCACCTTTACCAGTTTTCCTGGGACTGTCCTTTTTTTTAATATTCAGTCCTGGAAAAAAATCTCTGTTTTTTAGTAGATTAGTTCAAATTTCTTTACCATGTCTGTTAAACTGACTATTTAGACTTTGTCTGTTTGGTTTAAATGTGTCTTTTTTTCCCCACTGACGTGCACCGTTGTCACCTCATTGGTGCTGTGGGATCATGTGACTTAAACATCCCATCAGTACAGGTGGTTGAGATGTGTGGCGAAACGGAAGATGACGATGAGACTATGCCTACTCAGTTTCCCTTACCACAAAAAAATATCAAGGTTATTTTATTAAGTAATCTTAAGTAAAGTTCAAGTATATTTCCCAAGTATGTTTTACATTGTAAGTTTATTAATATCAATGTACCAGTATGTGTACTATTTCAATACTTCTCGGGACTAAATTGGTTTATAAAAGTATATTTTTAAGTATACTTTAGGTGTAAGCATAGTAAACTTTAAGTACACAACAAGTTTACATCTATGTTTTCATTTGTACTGCAACTAAACTTTTAATTATAGTTAGTGTACCTACAGATATACTGTTAGTTTACTATTACTTACCACTTTTTTAGTTTATAAACATATACTTTTAAGTATACTCTCACACCTTGGAATAATATTGTCAATAAAATTTGTCAAATGTTAATCTGTTGGTGGTTAATAACACTGTACATAAAAGATCAGTTTCAGTTCCACCCATGTACTATTTACTCTGAGTTATTCCATACCAAACTACAGTACAAGTCAAGTATACTTAAAGTTTTTGTATAAGGCAAGACTTCTTGATAAGTATAGACGGAATATACTTAAAACATTTCTGTATACTTGTCAGTATAAGCAAAGTATACTTAAGTATAATTGTATTTAGTATATTACTGACACATAAAAATAAGCTGAAAACATACTCGCTTAGTTTTTAGTCTAAAAGAAGTATACTAATAGCACACTTGAATGAATTGCTTTTTATGAACGGCTGATAAGCCAGTCATAAAAACACTATTTCACAAAGCCGTCTTCAATTCTGTTTTATCAACCTTATGGACATGTATGTTTGTGGGCATCTGTCAGTATGTCCAATTTTTTTTTGTCAGACAAAAGTGGCAACCCACTTGGGTTTGAGGTGAGGAAAGGTTTGGGTGAGCACAAATATTCTTCAGAGTGGTCTTAAATGCTTTCATATTGCTAATAGGAATTCCTGAGGTTTGAAATGCATCTCGAAACCTGGAGCTGATTTAGCATGTCGGGCAGTTCTGCGTAATTCCTCGAGACTAATTACGGCTCTTATTCCTGCAATTAAATTGATAAACTCTGCTGTGCTCAGCGAGAGCTTCCAGTCAATTTCTGAAGGTCTTTTCTATCCTCTTTTTCCTCATTTCCCCATTTTTTTCTTCTGTGTAGTAAATGTATGGGCCTTACTCCTTCGCTCACCCTTCTCCAGCTGTAGTAGACCACTAAAAATAACATTAGACGTAGACCTGAATTCTTCGACATCCTCCATGCTTTTCTCTTCCTTTATTTCAATTCTTATTTTCCAAAATTTATTGTCCCTGGCAAGGATAGCAGAGAGCCTTCCAGAGGTCAGGCAGATGTTCCACTCTCACTCTCTCACTCTCTCAATCTGCTCTTGCTCGCTTTTAGCTCTTTGCTGTCACACAGACCTTCAGCTGAGGGTCAAAGCAGACTCTCGAAGCAGTGAAGGCGTAGGACGGCTTTGCTTTAGCAGGGTCACAGTCTTATATAAGGCTTTAATTGAGTTTGCCAACATGGAGGCAGTTGCTGATATGCCGCAGGCAGGCAGAGAGGATTGGGGAAAACAAGCACAGAGATGGAATAACTCTGGGCTGTCCAAGCTGTGTGTGTGTGTGTGTGTGTGTGTGTGTGTGTGCGCGTGTGTGTGTGTGTGTGCATGGCTGTGTGGTTTCATACAGTGGGTTTTTCAGCACATGTGAATGTTTATGTCTATGAAATGGAGCACATGTGTTGAGCTTGTGAGTCTGAAGTCTTAGGGACACACACACACACACACACACACACACACACACACACACACACACACACACACACAAACAGCTATTTCTACCTCTGTGTGGTTTTCTTCTCACTCTAACCAAAGTATAATTATTATTCATGCTATTTATATAGTGCTTTTCTTACATATACAGTATATGTCTATCTAAAGAAGAACCCAGTGAAGGTCCAAGTAAAGGATTCCAGAGAAACCAGACATTTCACAATTTTAATTTTAAAATTTGTGCAAGAAAATACTTTAAATATCATAAAACTATTGGGCAAGGCAGGTTTATTTATATAGCGCAGTTCATGCACAGAGGCTTCACAATAACAAATACATTATAACTTAAACAAACATAAAAAATCGATAGCTAAATTAATTAATAAATTTGTGACTGGAAACCCCCCCCCCTCCCCATTGCGACAAGACATGAGTGAAGTGCACTTCCCTCTAACCCCCAAGTACTCCAGGGGTGCCAGGGTTAGGGGCTGCCCCCCCGCTCTGGCCAAATGTGTTCACTGCCCCTAGTGTATGCGTTCACTAATGTCTACGTTTCACTGCACAGATGAAATGCAGAGGTCAAGTTTCTCTGTGTGTAAATACAGTAAATCACAGTAAGTAGAGAAAAAATACAAAAGTTACAACAGATACATATCATTTTGTTCAGGGCTTTTGTTGGGCAATCTGTCATATTTAATGAGCTGGTTAAGAGTAAGTGGATAAAAGTTAATTGTGCATGACTTATGTCATGTTTGTATGATATTTATGATATTGTTAACCATCATTAATGTGTGATGCAACAATGGGAAAGCTGTTCGTACATGTGCGGGACAGGTTCGGCAACGTTGATGCTGCACGATCTGTGTTCTTGGCCAGACTGGCACAGTTCATGTACACACATGCATAGGGGAATTTGATCAGGCAGCGAGAGCTACTAATACTACTACTGTACAATTATTGCTAACAAGATCAGGTAGAGAAATTAAGAGTTTACTTATAGTAAGAAATATAAATCCAATGAAAGAGGCAATGAAGATGCTAAAGAGTAATCCAGAGAGTAGAAATTAGTATTATGGCTCAAAATAGTAAAGACCACACAACGTGTGTCTCATATTACATTTCTTTATAGTCTTGTTAATGATCTGAGTGTGTAGACAGGTGAGCTGAGGTGGAGCTGTAATCTACATGTCAGAGAAGTCTAATGCTGGTGCAGGGGATTTATACATGACCACTACTACTTTTATATTATTACAGCTAAAAATAATACTAATGCAAGTACTATTGCCACTTATACCTGATACTATGTATATAGTTTCCGTCTTACTCAAACTCAGCTGTTTGTGTATGTGTCAGTGACAAATATATTCTAAAAAATTTGGTTTTCACTCTAAATTCAGGTTTTAACTGTTTTTTTTTTTACTTTACCACCCACAAAATTTTATGTGCACAAACAAATATTTTTCAATATATAAAAGTTTTTACTATTTCCTTCTGCTTAAAATAAAATACATTTTATCGTGCCTGGGGGCAGCTGTGGCCAAGTGGTTAGGGAACCGTTCTTGTGACCGGAATGGGTCATGGGTTCAATCCCTGCCCAGAGCAAGACACGACTGAGGTACCCTTAAATAAGGCACCTAACTCTGCAGCTGCTCTCCAGGTGCTGTGGTTTGGGGCTGCCCCCTGCTCTGGGCAAGTGCATACACTGCCCCCTAGTGTTCACTGGTGTGTGTGTTTCACTGCACGGATGGGTTAAATGCGGAGGTCACATTCCTCTG
>JAOVVF010000017.1:17310793-17321491 GCA_028565595.1 Duopalatinus emarginatus | reverse complement strand
TGTATGTATCAGGCAGCTAGAGCAGGTGAGAAAGAAAAAAGGGCGTAATGGTGATAATTTTGTTCAAAAGTAGAAATGCTTTTGAAGCTGATCTCATATGAAAATATCCTTAAAAGCAAGGAATGAACATCTCTGGATCCATAAAACAAAAATACGAATATCTGAAAGTTTTAACCTTGTTAGGACATTTGTCTGGTCCCTGTGAGAAATTAAATTAAACGCTAAAACAGCCAAAAGCTGCCTCTTCATTAGTAAGGTTAAGGTTAGAGTTAGCAATATAGTATAGCAAAAATTAGGTACATTAATTATTATGTCTATGGAAGATCCCCGCAATTATAGCAACATACTATACGCGCTCTCCCTCTCCCTCTGTGTGTGTGTGTGTCTGTGTGTGAAACATTCTCAGCTCTAGGACACAGCAGTATGACTTATTGCTTCTAAACCATAAACAGCTGATTCATCACCGCACAACAACCCTGCACTAGGTTTATCAGTCTGTTGTCTTTATCACTCCATATCAAGAACGAACACTGTGTCCATCATGTTCACCACTGCTCTTTTTCCCTCTCCTTCTCTCTTTCATATTCAATTTAATGTGATATATTATCGCAACCATATTAGGGTACGGTGTAAAATATCAAAGAACACAAGCATCATCCAGTTGGAATGGAACTGAAGTGTGTGTGTGTGTGAGTGAGAGAGAGAGAGAGAGAGAGAGAGAGAGAGAGAGGTTGTACTGTAAAGTGTTGCTGTTACACTGCTGACACACACTTTCTCAGCTTTTATGAGCCCGATTCTGATATTGACCATGCAGAGTTGAGAGTAGTAGTTTGCTCTTGTGTTTGTTGGATGGTGCAGTTTTGTTAGTGTTGGTGTAGGTCAGTCATGACTGTTTTCTTTACACAGCTCTTAGGTTTGATTGATGGTGTGCTGACTGCTTTTTAGATGGAATCAGTAGTCAAAATCAAATGAAACTCTTATTGATTGATGCTCTCTTTGCTTCTCCTTCTCTCTCTCTCTGCAGATCTCAGCCTCTAAAGCAGATCCTGATCTGAGCTTCATGATTCAGACTTGCTTCATCTCTTCAAATTCTAATTATGACGTGCCGTCCGATTACATCCTTATTGAGAACATTTGTCCCAAGGACGAGTCTGTCAGCTACTACTCTCAGAAAGTGGACAGGAAGCGCTTCAGCTTTAACTTCAGGTCGAAGTTCAATGTACCTTTGCTGTTCCTGCACTGTGAGATGTCTGTCTGCTCTGATAGACAAAACATACATCCAAGTCTACCGGAGGTACAGAGCTTTACTTTTTCTCAGTCACCCCCTCCTCTATTTTATTTCTTTTTCTCTCCTCGCCTCTTTTCTCGTCTACTGAGCTTGTGTTTAAGGAACGAGCTTTTCAATTCCCACACCGGCAAAACATGATTGAAATGCCCATAAACAGAGCACCTTACCCCGCCTTGCTCCCTAGGTGCTGTAGATAGGGTTGCCCACAGCTCCAGACAAGTGTGTTCACTGCTCTTTAGTGTGTGTGATTACTAGTGTGTGTTTCACTGCAAAGATATAAAATGTGAGAGTAAAATTCAGCTGTGTGTACAAACAATACAATGAGTTACTTCACACCTCCCTTGTTTTTTTTCTCCTTTCCTTTCCCTTGTTTTACTGTTATCTCTGTTTTATTTCCTGTCTGAAGTTAATGCTTTAACTAACTAAAAGTCTTAAACTACCTTTAAGATTTGTTGTTGTTGATTTTAATACAAAAATGCTGGTGGAACCATAAATCAGCTTACAATTGGTGCTGATGCAAAAACAGCTTAGTTTAATGTATACACTTTTCATTAGGGATCCTAGTAAGAGCAGAAGCACATTGGTACTGTCAAACACTGCCTTCTTGACTGCCCCATTTATTCCGGACGTTTGTTTTTCACGTCAGCACCTTGGCACTGGTTAATCCGCACCAGCTGCCAGAGTCAGCGCTCTTTTCACCAGAGTGGGACATATAAATCTCAGTGCTAAACTCTCTATTCATCTTTCTCTCTCTTTATTCCATGTCTGTGCTTTATCTGTGTGTTAAATACTGATTATATCTCTCTTCCCAAAGATAATGTGTGTTTTAGATATCCAATTAATGTTTACTGGACATAGTTAATCCTGTTTTTTTAATGTGTGGGATTGGAGCATTTTTTTTGAAATTCTGCTCCTAAAAAAATATGTGTTTTACTGTTATCAAAATATCATCTGATCTGATGTTCTTCTCCGATCCCAAAACGGATCCGATCTTTATTGCCTTACGCAGGACTAACTGAAGTGTGTGACTCATCTCACTTAGGTTTTAGTGAGATTTTTCCAAATTGCACATGCATGTGTCTAGCACGATTACTACTACTTACTGTATTTTTTGTATTATTATTAAACAAACAGTAAAAATAACCCCAAGTGTCACAGATCCTGTCACAATGGATGTCTTGGTAAAAATTTCATTATATCTTTACTCATTATAATAGTGAGAATGAGCGTTTTTTTTCCCTCTTAAGTATAAAAACACTCAAGGCTATGCCCGTCTGCCTAGTTCTGTCTAAACTAAAAAAGCAAAACCAAGTATGCAAATGTGAAATGTACAACAGTGGAATGCAGCGAAACACACACACTAGTTAATACACAAAGTTGCCTGGAGCAGTGAACAACCCTATCCACAGAACCCAGGAAGCAGTGGGGGGGTTAGGTGTCACTTCAGTCATGTCTTGTCAGTACGGGGGATCGAACCAACAACCAGTCACAAGAACGGTTTCCTAAACTTTAGCCACAGCTGCTATCAGACTATGTACTTATTTTAATATAATTTGATGTTGACCTTGTTACGTGCTCTGCACAAAAGATCAGATTTTCCTCATACTCAATCTATTCTACTGAATTCTACTCTGATGGATTTGATGTAAAATTTTGCACATTTGAGTACACACTGTCAAAAAGGGGGCATATCATGTACTAAGAAACTTCATAAAAATTCATTTAAATATGTTAAAGATTGTACTTTTCACTCAGGTTGTTGCAAATAATATCTATTTATATTGATTGTATTATTTGTATTAGAATGTAGAAAAGAAAGTAAAATAAACTCAGTTTTGTATACTATGCATCAAAAACATTCAAAAAATTCACTTCTACCTGATGTTATTACACTGTTAAAAATTCAACTATAATACCCCTAGGAGTAATAATCTACTGTAAATCAGTGTCTTACAGAGCACTGAGTCCTATATGTGCTGTACATGCCACAGCTGACTCAGGTTAACCTTGTTGAGTGAGTACAGTGTGGACCAACTTAAGAGCAGTGAAATGTTAAACAGATTAATGTGTATATAAACCTTTCAGATCAAAGCAGCATTTTCACTTTGCTCTAGGATAGAAGAACTCTAGCAATTCACATGGCTTTCATTGCTTTTTCCTCCATATTTACACCATATACATTCCGTACATCCGTTTATAATCTAACCGCCTGACTAAGAGGATTAAACATCAGACAAAATGACATTTCTTCTCTGTGTTAAAGCATGTGATGTTTTTATTTCCTGAAGATCACACTCAGATTTCTGATGGTTGTTTTTTTTTTTGTTCTTTCTATCTCTCTATGCAGTGTATGCAAGCTAACAAGGCTTGCACATCTGTCAATGTGGAAACCATCATGAAAATGATGATGAACAGCAAAACCTCTACAAAACCACTGGTGGTCATTGGTGATGAAGGCAGCACTGAAGGTGATGATGATGATGATGGAGATGATAGGCACACAAACGAGAAAATGCTTGGTACGACTAACACTGATCAGCCATAACATTCCAAAACGGCTGCTATAACAGTGTGGACTCTATAAGACCTCTGAAGGTCTGATGTGTTATCTGGCACCAAGAGGTTAGCAGCAGATACTTTTGTGGATCTTCTATGTGATCAGAGAGATGGACTAGCCTTCATACCATGACCCTGTTGCCGGTTCACCAGTTATCCTACCAGTGTTGGTAAATATTAAGCACTGTATACTAGAAACACCCCACCTGCTGATTTGCAGATGATCTGACCCAGTTGTCTAGTGACACCTGTCAAGGTGTGATATATATTAGGCAGAAATTGAACAGTCAGTTCTCAAAATTGATGTGTTGAAAGCAGAAAAACTTGCCTAAGGATTTGAGCAACTTTACTGTGATGACTAGATGACTGGGTCTTGTGGGGTGTTCCCAGTATGTAGTGGTTAGTACCTACCAAAAGTGGCCCAAGGAAGGACAACCGGTGAACCAGCAACAGGGTCATGGATGCCCAGGCCTCATAAATATACATAAGAC
The DNA here is from genome assembly GCA_028565595.1 of Duopalatinus emarginatus. Taxonomy (NCBI): domain Eukaryota; kingdom Metazoa; phylum Chordata; class Actinopteri; order Siluriformes; family Pimelodidae; genus Duopalatinus; species Duopalatinus emarginatus. Next base: position 17,317,156 of record JAOVVF010000017.1, on the reverse strand, counting down.
GTGAAGGCTAGATTGTTTGTTCAGATTCCACAGAAGATACACAGAAGGATCTGCCAGTTGGTGCCAGAGAACAACAGAACACCTTCAGAAGTTTAGTGGAATCTGTGCCTTGATAGGGCAGAGCTGTTTTATTAGGTGGTGTTAATGTTATGGCTGATTGTTGTACTTAGATAGTGTAAGCTATAACATGTCATAACCTAAACAGTGTTTGGTTAGTTCTATCACAAATAGCACTTTCTTGCAAATCTTGCTATGTAGCCTTTGCTAATGCTAAGGCCTTTGCTCTGTGTTAGCTTCTTCCTGTTATTTGTAGTTTCAGTGGTGAACTTCTGACTTTAAAAGAAGAGTGTTGGTATTTTTAGGGGAGAGATTTTTCCCCCTCCTCCTCTATTTTTAGTTTAGTTTAGTAGGACTATAAAGGAAACATGTGACATCAGTGTGACCTCACTACCATACTTCCCCTCAAACCACAAAAACTGAAAAAAATTCTTTCCTAAAGTTTGTTAATGAGCAACTGACCAAAATGGAGCATGTCTATCCATGTAGACTGTATGGTAAAAACAAACGAACAATAACAAAAAAGACTAGTGGATTATAAAATCATTACAATCTTGGTGACATGGCAGTTGGGCACTAATGTCTGCACGCTCGCTTTTATAGTAATTGATTATGATTTAATTGCGGTAATATATATTGGTATTGAGTTGTGACTCATTAGTTAAGCTATTGTGGAACCCTAATAACACAAATTTAGGGTTAATTTATCTAGCCATGATTATCATAGGACGAACCTTTTTTAGCATTAAAAAAATCAGCCTGTTAGCTTAGCTACATCACTATATTTACCACAGGATTAAGTCAAGTTAGCATACCATTAAAATTAATTATGATAGTTTAGCTAGCTAGCTATATTTACCACAGGATTAAGTCAGGTTAGCATACCATTAAAATTAATTATGTTAGTTTAGCTAGCTCGCTATATTTACCACAGGATGAAGAAAAGTTATCTTACAGCTACTTACTAATTCTGGGATTTTAGCTAGCTATCGATATTTACAACAGGAAATTGACAAATTATATTTACTAAAAAGTCTACTAAATAATACATCTTTACCATACATAAGTTACCCTATCAGAAACAATCTCCCTAAAGTTATATTCACTAGACTTATGACCACCTGTGTTTTGTCCTTCTGACAAAAATCTGAACAATCATCAATATTAGGCCTTGACAGCAGGATTGCTGATTTAAAACAGCATTCTTTCCATTTCAGATAAATTGGTTTGGTAACAAATTTAGAAACAAACAGAGAAAGGTGACGTCAAACAAGTACACAAAATTATGACAACAAAAAAGGAACACATTGAGAAACAGACAGTGTGTGTGAGTGGGGTTGATACATAACAGAGTTCCTGTCCTGTCATGGATCATGGCACATTAATACATCTGGAGTGTGTTAGTGCACGGCAGTGTATTATACATATTGTGTATATGTGGGTGTGTTTACTGAATGAACTGTCATTGCCGTGTGTGGTTGATTAGAAAAACCTAGCAGGGGGCCCAGCTATGCTGTTTTGTCCTGGACAGAATGGAAAAACTGCAGTTGGTTTCATTTAGCTGTCCTCAGAGGCAGTCCTCTTCCCGGTACATCAGGGGGAGGGATACAGTGATGGAGTGGGAGAGAGAGGGATGTTCTAATGGAATGGTGGATGGTTGGAATGGTTGGGTTTGGGAGCTCAGCCAGAGAAAGCCTTGATGTAATGCATAGTCATACATTAGGAAATGGAGCATGACAAACAGAAAATGGTTTGTGAAAATTATTAATTTCTCATGGTTATATCTCATAGATAAACGGTTATGCCATTCTGTGGTGTACAAAGCTGTTTCTGTTGCCTGTTTTGTGGCTGCCATGTCTTTTCCTCTAGTCTGTCATTAAACCAAATGCCAGATATCATCTCTCCCTTGCAAAACTTCCACCCCACTTTCTATTATTGTACTGATGTCTGTTATTTAAAAAATTCATCCAAATGTAAGATCTATCCCTAGTTTCCATAGAAGCATAGAGAGTTGAAGCATTAATTACAATTAATTATTGTAGCATTTAATTGTTTTCTTTAGCTGCTTGACCTTTATTAAATTCCATCCACCAGAATAAGATGGATTAGTGAATTTGGATTAAAAATAAAACAGCTATCCAGTTGCATTGCCACAGTGCATTAGATCAATTAATGCCTGGCTCCTAAAGTTTGCAGAAGAAAATTATACTGGTGTATAAGTAAAAGTTTTATTCCCAAAGGATATTGTGGTGTTTTGTGTGTGACATCACATAGGAGGAAAGTTGTTGGGTGTGAACGTGCAATCTTGATGTCATGTGTAAATGTCCCAAAATCAACTCAATCAGCTGACTCAACAGCTGTCCACCCAGTTTGTTTAGAAATTAAGTAAGATTGGTTTGCCAGAGCCCATATTTCGAGAGTCAGGATTCTCCATCATGATTTTAAAGTATGTGGTGTTTTAGAAGCCAAGACGAAGCCTTATATATGTATGTATATATAAGTCATATATACATACATTTTTTCGCCTATTCCAGATTGTTAGGACATTGGGATCAGAACACAAGGTCAGCCATGGTACATTGACCCGGGAGCAGAGAGAGTTAAGCAGTTGCAGCTTAGTGGTGCTTGGGCTGAACCTTTCTGATCAGTGAAATATACTTACTCATTCATCCATTTGTTTTCCCTTTTGCTCTCTACAGGAGATCTGGGTAGGTTCCGAGCACCATGTCTTTCTAATAATGACCTAATATGAGCCTGGCTGATTTCAGCCTGTTCTTCACTCTTGGCCTAGTTTTAGAGAGTATGGAGAGAGCGCCAACTCTGACTCATAACTCTGCTGAAGGTTTCAGCATGCTAATCACCCATTTTGGTGTCTATAGGAAATGAGGCATGGTGACCAAAAATTAGTTCATTAACCTCACTCAGATCTAATTGATAAACGATGCATGTGTGAGTCTGTAAGTGACATACAAGTCTGTTTGTGTGATTGTGGTCAAGTCGACTGTATGCTGGTTATTCTTCAATATAAATCAGAACACAAATGTCGACCGGACACCTGCCGTGTGCTAAGATAATCTGAGTTGAATTCTGTCTGAATCAATATTACATTTGCAGAATTTGCTGATAGTTTTCCACTGAAGGGATTATGCTCAATTTTCTAAAGCTGTGACCTCTCATTCCCTAGTGAGGATTAGAAGAAGGCAAATATGACGTAGGCGTAATGAAAAGTCTCAGAGCTATGCTTTGAAGACAAAGACATCTCTTATGCAGGGATGGCAAAGAAAACAGGCTCCTTTTGAAAAGGCCTAGCGGTTCATGCTGGATGGTATCCCAATTTGGGGGCTGATCTACAAATCAAAGAGGACCATTTGGCCTTGCTGACCAAATGCTGCTTTTGCTGCTGCATGATAACCTCTTTTACTTTTACCTTTTACTAAATAAAAATCAGTGACAGAAAACGGGGACGCTCATAAGCTCAAATAAACATTATAATTATAACAGAATACATCGGTCACACTTTGTGCATTTATTATATTGTTATATAAAATATAAAACCTATAAACACTTCATATTTTCTAGTAAGTGGTTTATATTTTCTAGCAAGCGTCACAATGCACACTCAGTGGGTACTCCACTGTACACATGTTCATTCACAATTTACAGTCATCAAGTGGCAGCAGCACAATGCATAAAACATCCAGATACAGGTAAAGAGCTTTAGTTAGTTTCCCCAAAACATCAGAATGAAGAAATAATGTCAATACCATAAGTCAGCGACTATACTATGGTCTTTAGTGACCGTTGGGCTGGTTTGAGCATTTCAGAAACCTCTGATCTCCTGGGCTTTTCATGCACAGCAGTGTCCATAGTGTACACAGAAATCTCAAGAGATCAGCAGTTTCTAAAAATTCTCAAAAAAGCACCTGCAACTCTACCACCATTAAAGGCTCAGAGATTGCATTTTCCCTATTAACTGTAGTAACTAAAGTTAACTTAAGTTCCCTGTTAACTGAATTAACTTAAACTCTATCTGGATGTCATTATAGGTTGACTGGATAACTGCATGTACTTGTGTTTCTAATAAAATGGAAGGGCAGAGTGCAGGCCCTTCAATTTTCTTTTGTTCTGCATTCTTTTGGTAGACTATTTGCTATAGTAGTAGTCATGATGGTTTTCTCCCCAGGTCTAAATTAAATAAATATAACATTAAATATTCAGTGATAATAACATACAAAATGTATCAAGCATTAAGCCTTACTTATGTACTTACATGTGTATGTTTCCAGGCCTGGCACTAATGAAGACTTCAGTTTGGGAAATACTTTAAAATACAGTCAAGCTCTCTTAAATACCATTATATAACACATAACAGGCATTATAAACACATAACATAAAATATGCCTGATATAATAATAGAACAAAATACGATATTATTATCTAAAAAACTGAATGGGGGTGAAATTTTATACCAGAAAATATGGTACAGAAATAAGGCAGTGTGTAGGATTGTTAAACATTTAACAAATCAAAAAGTTTGGCGACCTTCTACAGCTGGCTAGGATATAGACACATGCACATGGTCCCCCTTTTATTCTCCTCCCTTCTTTCACCATTGAGATCCAAACTGACCACAAAAGGTGGAGGAGAGAACAGAAAGAAAGTGTTTAAACTCTGAGTCGAAACACTGACCGAGCCGTTAGTTGCTTGGGTCAATCCCTGCAGCTCATGTCTTTATTAGAGCTGCTAGGTGGAGCAGAGCTGGGAGTTGAAATGTTCGGAGGAGTGAATAGACCTCTGTGCTGATCTGGAGAGCTGACAGTTTCTCAGGGAGCTACTTATCATTTAGTCTTTTGTCTTCCCTTCCTTTATGAAACATTCTATTAATCTTTTTTTAATGATTCTGGGATTTATTGTTGTTAAGACTCTATTGTGTTGCACATCTAGATTGTGTAGTATTGTCTTTTTTTTTCCCTCTAGTGATGAATTCACTCATTCTTTTCAGATTGAGTGAGAAATGTATTGGACTTTACCACTCCTTTCTACTTGCCCTCACAAGTTCATGTATGGTCAGGAGAGCTGCATTTTTCATATTATTAGCTGGACATAGGGTGTGTGTGTGGCATGTGTGAGTTTTCCATTGACAGTCTGTCATCGGCCATCAGCACAGATGAAAACGTAAAGGTGTTCCTCCTAGAATAGCTGCCTTTGTGCCCAGCTTGTGGCACTGTGCCAGTGTGACCCTGATGCCCGCAGCTACACAGGAACTATTGTGCAGCCTGATCGGAGATCATTAGAGCTAATTAGAGGCCTGAAACCCATCCGCCCGGATCACCAGGCAGAGGAGTCGCTCAGGGGTTTGGCTTGTTCTCTGGAATAAAGAGCTTCTGCCAGCTTGTGTATCTCTCCAGGTTCCTGTGGGCTCAGTTCCAAACCACATGTGACTTTTAAGAGGAGTTTGTGCCATCTGCTGTGATGAGATTGAAGCTCACTTTGCTATATCGTACTGTAGTTACTGTATGTCTTGATATTATGTGTATTCTTGTGTTTAACCAGCTTTATTTCTTGTCTTTTTTTCAGGTCCCACAACGCACATGCCTTCTGAAGGTGCCCCTGACTGTAAGTTCTCATAATTCTTTAACACTTATAGGTTGTAGTCTAAATGTACAGTGCTTTATTTGTCTCTACAACGTTAAACCAGGTTCTGGTTCTGTTTTATAAGTACCAGACATTTCCTGAAACGGTTTTGCAGGTGATTTATTTGTTTCTATGAATGTGTATTGGTATTTGACATGCTATATTAATTTTTCTGTCACAGCTCACATATATGTACTGGACACTCCGACTGTAGTAGGCATCGCCTTTGCAGCATTTGTCATAGGAGCTCTCCTTACAGGAGCCCTCTGGTTCATCTATTCACAGACAGGTGAGAGTCAGCCCACATTACACCCGATCTGGACTGCTCATGCATTTCTAACAGAAGGTTACAGAAGGTTATCATCCTGTCAAAACAGGAAATGGGGAAGAGTTCCATTTTGATCATGGAAAAAGCTAGCCAGTGCTGACAGAATAATAACAATAACATAAGACTTGCTGTGATGTAACTACTTCCTGTTTATTAGCTGAAACTTGGCTCCTCTGCTGCTTTCAGCCATTGGATGTGGGCATTAATGGTCCAAAAGCCATTCTAGGATATTCTGGGTACAATAGAACTGGAATTTCCCTGATCTGTTTCGGAAGTTTCTTGGAGGCCGACACACACTCATATATATATATATGAGTGTGTGTCGGCCTCCAAGAAACTTCCGA
>JAOVVF010000017.1:17293483-17306972 GCA_028565595.1 Duopalatinus emarginatus | reverse complement strand
ACACACACACACACACACACACACACACACACACACACACACACATTTGTCTCACTATTCATAAAGAATCTTTGTAAAAGTTTCCCTTATGCAAACAAGCTCACCAAGATACCCTACAAAGATAGAAAAGATTGCACAACCCCCAGTCTCCCCACAACACACACAAGCACACAAAAACACACAGAGTGAGAGACACAATTCTAGTGTGTGTGTTCTGGCGTCAGCCCTTAGCTAAAATACATGCCATCTGTTCTCTGTAGTCTATGTTTCTTTGGCCATGCAATTGGCTCACTATCAAAAGTAACACATTGCTGGCTCAGACATGATCCGGGTCAAACATGTGATCAGCTCAGCTAAACGTCACGCGGTCAGGTTTAAGTCCCCTGGTGTCTGATTCTAATAATTGCAAATGACACATGAAATAATTGCAGTTATATGCCAGAGTGGATGAATTGCTAGAGGAGAGAATTAAATTAGTCAGAAGGTGAGCATTATATTTGTATAACAGCATGACTTAGACAGGCGTTCCAGATAAAACATAAACCGTAGGTTAATGGCAATGCCTCTTTTTAATATGTTATTGTGTTTATAGTAACAGCACATATACTCGTACAGCAGACACGCCACATAATGTATGACTAATAATAAACAGTGTTTAACAAAATAAAACATGATGCTTATTGTTAGGAGAGATTTATTTTATGGATAGAGTCTCAGGTGTCAGCACTTTGTAATAATCATGATGCTTTAACAAAATTACTCAGCATGGTAGAGGAGTTCATGCTGTCTGGGTTCTTGAAAAACCTAAATACACCTAAATTGTTGGTTTTTTTTAAGAGAGAGACATAGCAAGACAGCATTATAGTTGTGAGGAAATGATTGTTTATCACAGCTGTGACAAGCAGTGTAACTGCCACAACATTAAATCTAACAATAAACCATTAAAATGAATAAATTGTTGTTCATTAGTAAATGAAACGTTGTAATTGTTGGGAAATTGCTGTGGTATAAGTGGAATAGTGCACTTCAGACCTGCAGTTATACAAAAACAGTAACTTCCTGCATCACATCACCCCAGTGGGCATTCATTTCAGATAACAATATAGTTTGGCACGTATTATTGCTTCCATTATAAAATATGTTATAAATGTCTTTCATCCACCCCTATCTATTTCTCTCTCTCTCTCTCTCTCTCTCTCTCTCTCTCTCTCTATCCTCCAGCTGATCCAGCAGCAAGGCAAAATGTGGCAAGATCTCCACCTGCCTCAGAGAACAGCAGTGCAGCTCACAGTATTGGCAGCACTCAGAGTACACCATGCTCCAGCAGCAGCAATGCGTAGCATACACACACACACACACACACACACACACACGCACACACACACATGGACACACACACACACACACACACGCACACATGCACACACACACACACACACACGCTCCAATCACATAATTTTTTTCTTCCACACCATTAATCTTGGATGCTTTATGAAAGTAATTACAAGGACTGAACAAGTTGTGTAGAACATCACAGCTTGTAGCCAGCTCAGTTTTCATCATGAAATAGTGGGGAATGTGGAAAAGGAGGAGAAACAACGCCTTGACAAAATGTGTATGAAATATGAAAAATGCTGGCGAGGAAGCAGGCATGAAAACTCCTTACACCAGTACATTTCATTTCTGACATATATGGTTGGAAATGTCTGTTAATAACAAAAGCTTGTTTACTGCAGTTGTTCTTATAGTGCGGACACATCTGGAGGATGAGAATGCGATGCTGAGGGTGTAGTTGCACAATGGTTGGTGTGCCAAAGCAAGCACTATTCAATTCATGCAAACTTTCAGCCAATTTATAATTAATACAATGTCTGTCTGGTTTCAGAGCAATCCTAAAGAGAAAAACACCAGATATTTGACACAAACTACTGCATTTTATCTGTTTACTAAACATTAATGCTAAATTCCAGTGGAAAAAGCTCATAAGAATGTTTTATTTTCCACAGGCTGTATTTATTCTTTAAGACTTATAAAAGCATCACAGCCAAACCAGCACTTATAATAATAATAATATATGAACATAAGCCTAAAAAATAACATATACAAAATTTACAAACTGCAAGTTGTTTCCTTTAGTTTAAATGTTGCATTGATTTCGTGATTCACCATCATGATTTTCAGTATGAACGTGATATAGTATTAATTAGTTAAAAATCATTATACATATTAAAAACAGAGGAAATGCTTACATTTTAGGTCTTATTATTGTATTGCAGCAATATTGGGCCCTCCAGTGTAAATGTCTTGATAGAGGTTTTATCAGCTAATACAATTTATATATGGATGTATTGTAACAAATATATAGATTTTTTTGTATATAAAATTTATATAAATTTTTTACATTGAAAATGATATTATACAGTGATATTGTCCTAAAGCTATCTAAATTTTAAGCCGAGCTTATCATTTATTTTAATGTGTTTCTAATATAAAAATAGTATATAGATGATTCCAGAATAAGAAATCATTTAAAAATATATTTATATTTATTAATGTAAATGGGCAACAAATGTACACACTGATTTGGCTTAAAGAGTAGAGAAATTATTATGTATCATAAAAATATTTTAGAAGCTGCAGGAATAAGGGGAATAAGCTTGGAAATCATGACTGATTAAAATTATTACAGACTTCCTGTATCTGGTCATTCAAAAAGAGAGAGTAGTTAAATACCAGATTATATAAACTCTCTTAACTCTTGCTATATATACCTTATGTGTACCGCATGCGATGTACTTTTTATGTAGAAATGTATAAAATAGAAGATGTAACTATAAGAAGTGATTAATCAGAAAGGTCTCCAATATTAGACACAAATGTAACTTCAGAGTCCATAGGGTTAATTTCACTTCAGTTATGTTCAGTTACACTATCTGTCCAAGGTTTGTGGACAGATCATCACACCCATTTAAGCTTTAAAAAACATCTCATTATAGATTCCCTTTACTGTTATAATACCCTCTACTCCTCTGGGAAGGCTTTCCACTCGATTTTGGAGCGTGTCTGTGGGGATTTGTGCTTATTCAGCTTCAAGCTCATTAGTCAAGTCAGACACTGATGTTGGGTAAGGAAGCCTGGGGTGGAGTCAGTGTTCCTGTTCATTTCAAATGTGTTCAGTGGGGTTGAGGTCGGGACTCTGTGAAGGCCACTCGAGTTCTGCTTGGCAAACCATGCCATTATGGACCTTACTTTGTGTACATTGTGAAGGGAAACTGTAACGCTACAGCACACAAAGACAGTGTGCTTCCAACTTTGTGGCAACAGTTTGGAGAAGAACTCAGTATGGCTGGGATTGTGTTTCAAACCTATGGCCAAATAGTATAGTGGACAGTGTAGTATTTCTGAATGACTTCTTGGTGGCTCTGGAGGCCTAAAGCCTTTAGCTGAAAAAGAAATTTAACAATTTTTTTACCCTGCATATTTGTTTGTGCACCATTAATCCATTAATCTCTCACTACCCCAAACATGTAAATAATCCATAAACCACAAAGCACAGGTTCGAAAGGTTTCAAACTAACATTCCGACTAATGCCTCATTACTGTGCTGTTACCATATATTTCTTTTTGCATTTCCATACAGGGCTTTATATGCTGTTTATGGTAGTTGTCAGTACAAAGTGAAGCCAAAGTGATTTCCGATCGTTACAAACAATCATGAATGTTACCATTTTAAACATGCCGTATGATCAGATCACATACCTTTGTGAGGAAAGAGGGAAGCTGGTTTGGCTTAGTTTGCTTTGTACACAGCATGCAGTGTATATCTCCTTATGTGAAGCTTTCTAAACTCTGTGCATCTCATAACTGTGTCCCTTGCTGCCGAATCTCTAGAATGTATTTTATTTTTAAAGCTTTTAAGTACTTGTAAACTTGTAAAATGTCTTCGAAACAGAGCAGAGTATGAATATATATATAGAAAAATATATTTGTGTATAAAGGTATATTTTTGAGAAAAGACCTAGAGCCAAGCTATGATTTTAACCATAAACTGTGAATTCTTTTCAGCTTACTTCTGTAGATACACGGATATGGGACATGTTGACAATCCAGAGTTACACTGAGTTGCCAGTTTATTACATCCGCCTACCTGCTGTGCTGAAAATAAATGACTACTTATGTCATATTTGCTTAGTGATGGGCCTACAGTGGTGTATTTAACCCACTGAAGCCTCTCAGCCACTTCTAAGGGTAGTCATACATACCTTGATATTTAAAAAAGTTTTACATACCTAAAAAACATTGATCCCAGAATGCTACATATGCGTATATTCAGCACAAATTCAGCAACAATAATGTTAGAGCAGTAAAAATGTCATTAGTCTAAACATAGACTTCCCAAATGCCTATATTTAAATGTGATGACATATCGGGGAAACACAGAATCTGAAGGGTTAATATGGTATCTAGAGGCTGACACATTACACATGGCAACATGTGTAATACTATAGTCAGTAATTACAATAAAAATAGGCACCTATGTAGTAGATTGATCTGATAACCTGGCAACTCTGTGTCAGTTTGTTTTATTTTTTTTATTCCCTATTGGAAACTAGTTGTAGCAATTTTTGTGATTTTTTTTTTTTTCATTTGTGTGCCTTTTTGTAAACTTTGTACTTATTTCTTGTATGTGAGTGTGCACAAGTTTTTGTCATGTTGCTTTAATTATAGAGATTATTTTGCCTCAAATAATATTAAAAAATATTAATGGAGTATTTTTAACAAATATTAACCAAAATTTATTTTAAAAAAATAAATCCAATAGACCAATACAATTTAAGGTATATGCCTTTTTAGAAACACACACATAAAAAATGTGCCAAATTTCAGAAGCATTTTAGAAGCAAAATCTCTAAACAAGAATCTGACCAATGCAAAGAAAGTGATAATCATTTTTAATAATATAATAATAAGTTTTATTATATTCTTATTAATCTAATTGTTTTTGCTGTCTCTGATACTTTCTGTTATGCTTGTTTAGAACTGTTGCCATGAAATTAATTCTAAAGATTATGCCAACATGTACATCGTGACATTTAACATACATATTCCGCTGTAGTCAACTCAAAAGCACACGTTCCTAGAAGGCCAGATATGTGTTCATGTGTTTGTATTTGTCTGAATGTTTGCTATTATATCTACCTCATATGTGTGGCGTGTGTGTGTGCTGTATGAGTGTATGTGTACAAGTTTGAGTAGCTATGTGTACTGCTCTCAGATAAACATGCATTGTAAGAATCACTAAAAGCTGGATGTTTATTGTCATAACATATATTTAGTAAATGTTAATGTGAACTAAAACACATAAAGCCGCTCTGATGACAAATCAGGTCTGTCTGTTGGCTGTCATTTCTGATCGTATGTGAAGCTTTTCATTTGTCTGTAAATATGCTCTCTAAATATTCTGTATAAAATAAAATAAAGTCGTATAATCTTTATAAAGCGTGTTTGTGCATCTGTCCCAACAAACTGTCCCTATATGGTGTAATCTTTAGTGAGGCTGTTGGCTGTGATTTTTCATGGAGACTATTTTCCAGTTTTATTAGATCATAAGCAACCATGGTGTTGTGTGACATTGTCTCTAAGTGACATCCATCAACACTGTTGTCATTGGCTCTGAAAGCATACAGGCATTCAGCCCATCCTAGGGTGAGGTCATATGGGACGTAAGCCATGTGGACATTATGAATACATACACACACTGTATTTTTCTTTTTTTTTTTTGAGGCATTGTAAACCAGGCATTTTATTAACTAATAAAAACCAAACCAAAAATATAATCTACACAATAACCTTCAGGTTTCAAACACGGTTTATCACACAGGACAGGTTTTATCTTGAGTTTTACACCAGAGGCTAATGTAGTTAGAAAGAGAAGTTGATAGTTGTTGCCCATCTGCAAGTCGTCACACATTCGTCTTAAGTTCTGACAACTTGTTTAGTGTTTGCAATAGACTCCCTTTTTCTGGCACAGTGAAACATGCTATTATCATGAACGTAGACAAAAGCACATTGTAAAGCTAAGCAGTACTGAAGCTGGAAACAGTTTTATGTTCATGTGTCATGTAAAACATGCATGCAAGCATCCACTGTAGCAAAAGACTTCAGTTCAGCTACACTGCAACTGCAAATGAATGTAAGAACGATTGCATGCATTTGTGAATTTGTATACATTTGTAAAAATGAACTGAAAATGATGCTTGAATTAAAACAAAAGAATTGTATAAAGCGAATAATATTAATGATGTGCAATAACAAGTGCAGGAGTCAAAATTTAAACATTTGAAAAGTGAACAAGTCATTGACCACTGTACTTACACACAAAGCAATTTGATTCCTGCAGTGAAACACACTCATACACACACACTTATGAACACACAGTAGGGACAGTGAGCACTAGGGAGGAGTTGGGTGTTAGATGCCTTGCTCAAGTGCAATTCAGTTGTGTCTTGTCGGTTGCAAGAAAAGAACCAGTGACTTTCTAGTAACAAGGTTTGTTCCTTAACTACAAGCAAAAAAAGTGGAAAATCAACGGCCTTCAGTTTCCTTCGCTTAAAGATAAAGTTCGTGAGTCTTTCTCCATGAAACTTTCTGTGACATTACTGTAGGATTACTGGATTCTTAACTCTAATTTGACTGCTCACACATTGATTTAGCCTTGAGTTACATAATATGCATGCATCAACTCTGAAATTCACAAAGTTAAAGACCATATGGAAAACAGCAGAGTTTACCCTTCCTACTGAGAAAACAGACAACTGTGTGCAATATACGGCATTTCACTTTTAGACATTTAAGGACAAGGACAAGAACATAAAAATATAATTAAAAATGCATTACAATATAACATTTGTATGTTCTGAACTTGATTATCACATGGAAGGTACTGCTGACTCTGCCTACCCTGAGTGCAGGTCACTATCTCAAGCTCAAAACTGATGCAGTGACCATGGAGCTGTGAGGCAACAATACAACCTGCTAAGCTGCACGTTAGAAGTGATTCAGGTGGTAATATGTAAGTTTCCGTTAAATTTATTCAGGCATGCTGTTTGCACAGAGCTAAACCGATCTTCCTGCATGGAAAACTACACACATCAAGTGTTTGGCCTACAGTTGGGCTGAAGTGAGATTTGTGTAAATGTCATTTTTGGCCATGAAATAGGTCATATTTCTATCCTGCCTTTGAAAGAAAGTAGACCAATGAAAAGGAAAAAAAAGGAGGAAGTGGCTGAGGGAGTGCTGGACCGATCTCCTGGTGACTTCATCTCCAATTTAGAGCTGACCAACAAACACTCTGACCACTATGAGGCGGCTCTCCATGATATCACCTCCACAAGAGACATTAACCTCAGCACGTCACGTCACTGGGCCTTTGCTTTGATTCGCTTAAGAGTTTGTGCCAGAGAAACTGTCGTTCTTAAATTACTTTTGTTGTATATTGTCTCCTGTGGCTTTACTTCTTCCCATTTTTAAAACAAGCCAGATGATTAGATCACAGAGTGTGCTGTGTTTCAAATACTTTTTCCAAAGATTGTTATTCCTGTGCACGTTCATTGTTTAGGAGGAGTGACGACATGAGAGATCCTGGTCATTATTGCTCAAACCTGGCAGATCTGAAGTATTACACAAGTTAAACGCTAACACAGCTTCTCTAGAGCATTACAGCTTTTCAGTTTTTGTAAGCAATAGAGGCAGCGTAATCCATGGTATTGATTTACTCACACAGTGCTTATTTTTGTAGTTGGATGCTGTAGGAAGAGAAGACATGGTTTAATGGCTGATATTTGATAGCTCAGGGGACTTAGTGTTAAGGTTCGGCCAAAAATTTCACAATTTCCCTCTTAGCTCATGTAGCCATTTGTTTGTTTCTTTGGTTTTAGCGCTGGAGCTAGAAGATTCGTAGATTAGCTAACAAGTAAACTATAATTGCCATCAAGTTAACATCATATCATCCACTGTTTATTTTATATGTTGTTTATTATTTGTTTCACTTCAACAGTGGTTGAGATCTAGGTGTGTTTTTTTTTATTTTACTTTTACTATTTTATTTTTACTTTAACTTAGTTTGTGCTCTAGACATCTTTTTATGTTGAGAGCTTTGTATCCATCTGATGTTCCTTTGGGTGGCATCTTATAGGGGATGATGACTGGTATAGTCCTCAGATTGTCAGAGTTGGTTTTCCTTAGCTGTGTCTCGAGTTCTCATGTAAGCACATACTACTCTTCTCTTTGGTAAAAAGATGTCTGATGAACTTGTAGAGGTCTTTATAGATTCCCACTATTGCCTGTTTCTTCTTCTTGTGTTACTTTCTAAGACTTTCCTCCCATCACAAATCTGACAACACCTTCATGGATATGTCAGTTTGCATTACATCTAACAGAACTAACAAACTAACAGAACTTTTTTTAAATCTAGATAATTTGTATAACAGTTACCCCAAATTGTAATTAATAGAATATGCCATTTGAAATAAGTATACAGTTAGAGCATACATTTTATTTTAAAATACTCATATATTAGTGAGGAGAAATATTTTGCTCTAGCAGCACTAAGAGCTTTCCTATAATTTAGGAGACTCTCCTTTCATGCTATTTGAAACCTAACCAGGTTAGTTTGACGCCACTTACGTTCCAATTTCCGACTGATCTGTTTTATTATACCACAGTGCTAGTTTTTTCTCTTTAATTATTTTTGTTTACAGCTGGGCTACACTATCCAGAGTGTTGACTTCGGTTGCCTGATCAAGCTCAGTTGGGTCGGACAGCAAACCAATCGGTTGATAGATCTGGGAGTTTACTGACAAAACTACCTGCAGTAATTGTTGCAAATGTACGTTTCATGCTGTACTGACATAAAGAGTATATATTTTGATTAATACGTATTTTAAATGCGATAAGGTAATGGTCCGAGATAGCATCGGACTGTGGAAGCGTAACTGTATTATCTATATTTAATCCAAATGTTAGTATTAAATCATGTGTGTGACCACCCTTATAAGTGGGTCCTATTACATTCTGATTAACACCTACTGAATTGAGAATGGACACCACTGCAGTTCTCAGGGGGTCATTAGGATTATCAAACTGAATATTAAAATCCCCAACAATTAGAGCTTTGTCTACAGAAATAACTCGGTTGGAAGAAATTCAGGGTATGACCCTGGTGGTCTGTAAATAATAAATAATGAAATAGACTCTTTAGACTTATTTTTTCCAGTTATGTATGATATTTTAGTATAAAAACTCAAATGAATTAAGTGTTTCCTGAGGTTTGTAAGTGACACCTAGGGTATTATTATAAATAACAGTGACACCTCCTCCTCTACCAGTTAAACAAGGCTGGTGTATATAGTTATAACCAGGAGGACTAGCTTCATTTAATTCTACATACTCATCTGGTTTAATCCATGTTTCAGTTAAATCAATAATAAATTTATTCATAATAAGTGATTTACAATTAAGACAAAACCCTAAATTCAGATGGGTGCTCCTCTAACCATAATTTGACCTCTCTTTAGATGTGTGTGGCAGAGCACTGTAAAGAGCATAGGAAGAGGCCAAACCCATCAGAATGAATGCAGGACATGAACAGGTGTAACTCGTCACAAAGGAGACACAAATAACTATGCTATAAAAAATTTCAGCCTTTACTATTAGAAGAAGAAAAATCTGTGCTTAGAGAAGGCAGAGGTCAACACACCCTATATTCATCACTGTCTCCTCTGAGCTCTTTTTGAACATTTATATGAGGCAGAATGACTCATGATGATTTGAGCATGTATCCCTATCTAGTGGATTTCTTACCCCCTGTCCTTCTTTTTTGTGATTATTCAGCATTGATCAATCACCTATCACAATGACAAAAATGCATCAGTCTATTTATATGACTTTGATTGCCATATATGTTATAATGACTGGAGTGTGTCCTTTTCTTAGGTGGTAATAATTGGAATTTCAAATATACTCTTTTTTTTTTGTATAAACGGTATAGGTTAAATCATTACTTTATTATTACCTACACAGTATTTATTAGTTTATTCATTCATATTTAGTCTCTGAATAGTTACTGATTTATTAATTTGTACTGTAAAGAGTTACCAGCAAATTGTTTAAAGCAAACATGAAAAATAAAATGTAAAAATTTAGTTAAAGTTAATAGTTATAGACCGAAAATTAAAAACTTCTGTATAAAACTTTTTTCTTGTTTTTCAGCGAACTCCACCCATATGCCACACAAGCTCAGCAGTAACCTTGTTACCATGAAAACAAAACTATGAGTCCTAAATGAGAACCAAATGCTGCAAAACCACAAACGAAACATCCAGCAACAGAGAAATAGCTACTAATATTACTGTGGACATTTAATAGAAAAAAAATAGACACAGACGACATTGGAGAAAATGCAGGACTAGGATGTGTACATTCACACAATCACAGCACATATGAGCACTTAAATACACTTACATCTTATAGCATGTGCACACTTTATTATACAGAAAAACACACAAGCAATGGCATGTAGCATGCTGCCATGAGGAGAAAAACAGCTAGTAATATTCCTGATTATACTTAATCAAAAAAATGGACACAGATGACTGAATCTTAGGGCCAAGAACAGAAATGTGAGTTTAGGAGGAGAGGCTTGCAAATCTGTAAGATTGTACTGACAGATAAAATAACATGGTGGATGATGGATGCTCTGTGCTCTCAGTAGGGAAGGGACGTGTGTGCCTGAATAATTTGGCCCTTTATACAAAGTAATTGCATTTATCTATCTAACCATCACAGACCAAACACTCCTCCCGACAGTGTGTGGGGAAGCCGTTATTCTCATTTTGTTTAGATCTTCCAAGAGGGTCATTATCAAGTCTGCAGTCTTTGTTTAGGCTGATGCTCTAATAATCACCATCAATATATACAAATCACAAATCTGACAGTTGTCCAGCGATGACGCCTTTTTTGGTGAAAGGCTAAAAATGTCCAAATTCTCCTAAATGCACTGCAAACACCATGGAATTGGAAAGTTGTAGCAGAAACAATGTGTTTGGAGACTCAAGACGCACTTTTTGAGGCTAATGAACAACAGATGGCCAGTTATTATATACTCCAGCATACATTACAAAGTCCAGTGCAGCAGTGGTGCAATCAGGAATCAATTTCAGCTGGGGAGAGGAAATGCATTATATAAAATAAATTAGTAGTCTGTACAGATATTGATATGTGACATGCTCATGCATTTTTAATAGATGGAGAGAGAATTAAGCATGGTCATGGCATAACTTTATGTGTTATGTGATCATTTGTGGTTAGGGAACCTGTCTTGTGAGTGGAAGGTCCTGGGTTCAATCCCTGCAACAGAAACGACTGAAGTGCCCTTAAGCTAGGCACCTAACCCCCCATCTGCTCCCCGGGTGCCGTGGTTTGTTGCTCCAGCAAGCGTGTTCACTGCTCCCTACTTTGTGTGTTTTACTGCACGGATAGAATAACTACAGTGGTCACGTTCATCTTCGTGCAAGCACTGTAGGCAAATAGTTCACTTTTACTAATCTCATATTAATAACATAGAACTTAAAAGCCTTTCCCAACAGTCCCTCCAGTACAGGCTGTCATGCTGATATCTCTGAACTCCCTCAGTGTATCTAGTTACTGATTCTTAGCATGTTTCTCAGCATAACAGTCCTAATCTTAAGGTTCTTTAGACTAGAAGGTCACCAATTCAATCTTCCATGCCAACAAGACACGACTGTAATACTCTTGAGCAAGGTACCTAAAACTAATGGCTCCCTGGGTGCTGAGGACAGAATAGGCCCCTAGTGTGTGCGATCATTAGTGTGTGTGATTCACCAATCGGATAGGTTAAATGCCAAACTGTGACACTTCATGAACACTATTGTAGTGTAATTAATGCACAAAATCTAATCTGACACGCATAATCGACTGTGCTGTATGTGTCCACATATAGACATATGTCTGCCTGCACTGTTTACTAGATTCTTTTTTAAATACCCATCTTTCTTGTCAAGCTGTAACAAATCAGAAATGTGCTTTAGATGACAAGCTGAAAGATGAGTCCTGAACATATAATGAGTAGTGACACTATTATTTAATCCAGTTTTCTTTTTTTAGCTTTTGTACTTTTTTTTTTGGAAGAGTTAAGCATTCGTGGGCTCTTTTGAAAACCGTCCAATAAAACATTCACTTATTTTGACTCACACATCCACTGCCAGCCTGACAGCCTTTGCCAGAAACACAGGCCAGATGTTCCATGTGGACCAAACCTTCATTACGGGTTGTTATTCAGTGGTGAAGCTTAGTTGCGTGTCTGGACCTCTGGATCCATTTGAGCAATGTTTCCCCATCCCCTGCTCTCTCCATCAGGGCCTAAACACTACCAGATGCTGTACCCACCTCCATCAGTGCCACACACCCTCCCCCCTCCCTCCCTCCACACACACACACACACACACACACACACACACACATACACACACACAAAGCTGGTGAATCCAGAAGGCCAAATCAGTTAAAAGTGAAAACAGATAGTGAAAGCTGTGTGTTTACTGCCAGAACTCTGCTACAGCATGCTGAAAAAATTATAAAAATTCTACTAGCCGACAGTGATTTGCTTGATTTAATCTATAACCACTGACCACACAAGTCAGTTAGTCATTAACCATTTATTACTTTATATAACAGATTTTTTAATAGAAGTAGAAGCCTTAGCTTTAACACACAACATACATTTTTATAGACCCCTTTATATTTAAGTACCTTTTGTTTGTACTCAGTGACTACCATCCCATTGCACTTATGCCCATCATCATGAAGAGCTTCGAGCTTCTTGTCATGCGGCACATCAAAACCCTGCTGCCTTCTTAACTTGATGCACTGCAGTTCATGTATTACCCTAACCATCCTTCATCTGGCACCGCCCTTCATCTGGCCCTCACCCACCTGGACACATATGTTTGAATGCTGTTCGTAAACAGTTCAGCATTCAACACAATAATTCTTCAGCACCCAAGCATGAACACCTCCCTCTGTAACCGGATCTTGGAATTCCTGCCTGGGAGGCCTCAGTCCATCCAGAACATACGTAACATCTTCAGCACCTCCATGCTGAGCACTGCAGTCATTTCACTGCTATTCACTCTGCTGACTCACATCTGCACGCAGCTCAAATGACCGCAAGTTCACAGATGACACATCTGTGGTGGGTCTCATCATCAAGAATGATGAGTCAGCATACAGAGAGGAAGTGCAATGGCTAACGTATTGGTGTAGAATCAACAATCTGTCTCTGAACGTGGACAAAACTAAATAGATGGTTATTGACTTCAGGAGAACAAGGTGTGATCACTCTCCACTGAACAACGATGGCTCCATTAAATTCCTCAATGTTCATCTGGAAGAGGATATCACCTGGTCCCTC
>JAOVVF010000017.1:17251954-17265632 GCA_028565595.1 Duopalatinus emarginatus | reverse complement strand
TATATATATATCTGCTCGCACTTACATGATGTTGCTTCCAACCTGACACACTGGGCAATGCTGACTGTTAGTTACTATTACAAGATGTTCAGTGTGCTCACCTGGGGCAATTTAGCAAATACAATTCAACTACCACAACTATCACAACTCGTACCCACAACCGCACACACACACACACACACACACACACACACAATACCTGTGGTACCACAATGCTCAGTTTTACATTTTTTTAACTGGGTTATTTTAATTTGTATATTAGTGTATTAGACTGTGTTAGTGATTTGGAGATATTTTAATATAAACTCACAGCTGTTTATTTTCTTTGAAGTGTTTCTGTCAATGTTCTTTTAAATAATATAATATATAATGAAACAAAAACAATCAATAATACATATTACAGGTCATAGGACAGAGCAGAATATGGACATATACACAGACTCTTCTTTAAAAATTAAAACCAAAGAGATTTAACTTTTACTTCAAGACATATTTTGATATATTTCATATTTTTATGAAACATTCAGTCATTACAGGATGAGGTTTATTCATCACATACACAAGTTTCAGTCTGTTCAACTCTACTTAGCAAGTTCACACAGGAATGTATTACTATTTTAACCTTAGCTTTTTTTTTTTTTAAAGGAATAATCCATATTCCGAGGCGGGGATAATCTCAATATACACTCACCGCCACTGTGAAATAGCACAAGGTTTTGCAGACAGATAGTAAACGTGATATACACAAGACATGTTCTGGTTCATTGTGTTAGTTTACCGATGTTAACAGTGTCCGCGGTCTCTGTATTGAATCGTCATGATTGTCCTGCACACCCCTCTCGGAGTTTGTAGTTCAACCTGCGGAATTTAAAGGCAAAATGGCGACAGGGTGATGGATGGCAGGCGAGTATCCAGCACTTAACCGAGTGTCATGGCGATCTTGTCGTTGCCTACAAAATTCCAGCGTCGGAAAGGTAGGTCTGATAGTCGGTTACAAACGTCCGCCTGTATACGTTAGATATTTAGCTGTAAAGACCGCCGACAGAGCGGTTGTGTCCTTTGGGGTTGGAGTCCTTGGGATGAAAAGCTCAAAGACACGGGTTGTGGTGGAAATGCAGAAAATGGCCAAGTGTGTGTGTGTGTGTGTGTGTGTGTGTGTGTGTGTGTGTGTGTGTGTGTGTGTGTGTGTGTGTGTGTAATGTTATACATACACACTCTATACTGAGCATAATGCTAGTACTTAACATGGGGTTGTATTTTAGTGTAATGACACTGGATCAGCTCTGCTGAAGCACTTGAAGTTTCTTCAAATCAGCACCATGTATTATTATTTCACTAGATATGCTGATCAAGTTTAACCTGCTTTCACACACATGATCCAGTTTATAATCCTTTCATTAAATAGTCATTTGGATCAGCTGTGCTGGAGGATGACAAATGATATCACTTACTGTGATTATTCCTCCTTAGCAAAAGTTGACTAGCCTCCTGCAAGACTTATTGTTTTTTCTTTAAGGGAACATAACCTACTGTATTATACCTATACAAGACACCTGGTGTCAGACTGGTTACCTGGAGAGCCGTCAATCACTACGAAACCAGAAGAGATAGTCCAGGATGTCCAACTTCAACCTGTCCAGCCTGTGTAAGATCTGATACTTCAAGCCAGGGCAGACGCAGCTTAACAGTTAGGGCTCTGGGTTAGTGATCAGAAGGTCAGGAACACCAAGCTACCAGCCTGTCTGCTCCAGGGTCACTGTATCATGAGTGAGGTGAAAAGTGAACTATTTGCCTACTGTGAGGAATGCGACCTCGGCATTTAACCCATCCGTGCAGCGAAACACACACACACACACACACACACACACACTTGGTGAACACTAGGGGACAGTGAGCATACTTGTCCGGGAAGGGGCGGAGATTAAGTGTCCACTTGTAGGGCACTTCAGTCATGTCTTGTCTGTTGCAGGGATCGAACCCGAGGCATTCCGGTTCCCTAACCAGAATGCCACAGCTGCCTCATGGCCATGCCTGCCCCATGGCTCTGAGCCCAACCTCCTAACAAGCTGGGACATGTGAAAAACAGAATTTCAATGTACTGTAATGTATATGTGGATAATGTAAGGCTTATTCATCTTCAAAACCTCAAAGGCGACAAAGAGTCATCCTGAAGCTCTCAGTAACAATTGATCTTTTTTAATAGTGAGAACAAATTGTTTACCCTTGTGATCGTAGTAATGCACAACTTTCAAAGGACCAGAGAAATACATGCCATACGGTGTTGCTTTACTGTTGTCATTTTGAAGGCACTTTTTTTTTATATAATGTTACATAACCAGTGTACCACGGTAGTGTGGTGGTAAGCGCTGTAGCTAGGTTGTTGTTCGGTTGACTGGGCACTCTAAATTGCCTGTAGATGTGAGTGTATGCGCGAGTGTGTGTCCACTGACAAGAGAGTTGGATGTTTTATCTACTCCTATAGAGAACCATGAGTACGTTGGACACCTGACTCATCTGTGCAGCCAACCATAACAAGGCGATGGTGGTGATATATGTATATACGCAACCATTGCTCTACCTACTCAAGTAACAGAAAAAATGGCATTATGAGACAAATTCTGTAAATCCCTTATTTGTTAATATAAGCAAAACGTGCTTTAGGTGAACTGCCCCAAACAAATTTACTCATTTAGCTCTATAGTTGCCCCTTAGAAATTTAACAGTTTGATGGTCTCCTTTCCCTCCAACCTTGCTTCATTTCAAATTGGTTGTGGTGGTGTAATTGTAATGCTGTCCAAATACTTATGGACATAACTGTGAGTACATCCAAAAATTTAGGATAATGCACAACCATCTTTAGCAAACTTGAAGTAAATCATTTTTGTAGGAGTTTCAGTATCTCACATTTTGAAGAAATTTGGCCCAATATTGCTTCAGTCCATTTGAGGGTATTTGTTTATACACAGCTTTCTTACGGTCCGCAGGATCCCAATGGCATTAAGGTCTGTACTTTGACTTGACCTTTCCAACAGCTTGATATATACATATACATGCATAAAGATGATTGCACATTTGTGTCAAGAATATTCTGTTGTAAAGTGTTAATCGTTGTCTCAATGACGGCAAGTTTCCCAGGTCCCGCGGCTGCAAAACAAGCCCAAAACATTACCCTTCCCTCATCATGCTGCTTGACTGTTAATGGGTGTTTGTGGTAATATGATGTGTTTGGTTTTTGCCTAAAATATGATGCTATACATGATGACCAAAAATCTCCACCTTGGTCCTATAAGTCTAAAGGATGTACTTTTATTTTGCAAACCTACATCATGCCAATATATAATATTTTATGAAGAGAAGGCTTTTTTTTCCCCCTCTGATTCTGCCGTTATCAACATAAACATTCAGTTACAGACCTGTAGATGTAACTCCTTTTTATTGGATTTTTGATATCTGAATATTAAACAGTTTTTGAATTTGCTGAACATGCACTCCTGAAAAATTAGCAACTCTCTTTAAGCCTCTGCATTTGTAAACATTTTTTGATGTTGAATTGTGAATTTTAAATTGGTTGGAGATGGCCTTATAACCCTCTACAGATTGATGTGCAGAAACAATTACATTTCTATGGTTATAGCCTTACTTCTTTGCATATGACCGACATGCACCTGTGTGCTCCAGAAACTCTGAAAGGTTCGTTATTAAGCAAACAACATGTAAACAGTATGAAAGCTACGCTTATAAGGACCTGGCGCTCTCTTCATGTGTGTATGTCATCTTTGCCTGAATCAGTATTTCCATGTCATAGTGCAGCACAGCAAAATCACCAAAACCTACAGGGTGGATTACAAAAACAACATTTTAACACTATCGTGAATCTAACTTGCCCACCAAATGAAGGCAACAACAACAAAATACTTCACCAAAGTCATGTGGTATAGCTGGTCATATGTAAAAATAGGCTACACATTCTGCCCTAAGAAAATTTGGATACTTGAGCGAGTTGACTTTTGTAAGCTGTCAGGTAAGCAATGTTAAGGTTTCATTAGTGCTTGTTTACCCAACTCTCATCCTGGTGTTTAGAGTCATAAACTGTTCTGAAATCCAGATATAAAAAATGAGAGGAGTGCTTTAGGCCTGCAGTGACCTGACCGCACTCTATGCAGCTCACATGGTGTGAGGCACTTTTCTGTTCCCAACAATAAGCTGAAAGAGTAATCACTTTCCCTCTTGCTTGATTTCTGTCAACATCAGTAGTCAGTTGTAGGTGAGAGGCACTAATTAGCCAAGTGTTGTTTTTAGTCCTCACTGCTTCCAAATACCCCCTCCTATGTTAACATGGGAGCAGGCTGGATAATCTAGCATTGTCTGACTGGATTGTTATTTTCTCAAAACATTTAAAACTAGATAAACCTTGCATGACCTATTTGAGAGCAAGAGAGTGCGTTCACTCGAATATAGTTGAACATTAACAATGCATCTGTCAACAATATTCTATTTTTAGAAATAAAATTGAAGAATGCTCTCATTTTCTTTGTCTCTAACTCTAGCATTACTGCTAAGTTGTTCTCATTGTGGCTGTACATAAAACAGTTTTGGTAAGTCTGATCCTGTTGTATCCTCATATTTCTGTTTTTGGGTGAATGTATGGAACCTGATATGGTCTTCTGCTGTTGTAGCTTGAAGGTTCAGCTTGTGCTGATCACTGTCCTGAGATGCTATTCTGTTCACCACAGTTCTTAATTTAGCATTCTGAAGTTTCATAACTGCTCAAAGTAGCCTGTCTGGCCATGCCACGGACATTTGTTGCTCATTTTGATGTTTGACATAAACACAAAAAACCTGTATCTGCATGAGTTTATGGATTGCATCACTAGCACATGACTGGGAGATGAATCATGTCAGATCTTGTTTCACTGTTAATGTAATGGAGAGCCAACAAAGTTCAGGTGAAAATCAAATAAAAACTTTGTCAGAGGTAAAAAACATGCAGTAACCTGGTTGCACATGGGTGCACAATCCTTAACAAATACTTTATTAAGGCACCTTTTGCTTGTAATATTCCACTGAATCTTTTTAAGTAAGAGTCTACTAACATCTTGCTTTAAACAATTTTATTCCACCCTTCCTTGCAAAAATGCTGCAGATTTATCAGATTGTGAGTGGATTGCCTGTACAGCTTTCTTCAAGCTATCCCACAAATTTTTCTAGGATTTAGATCTGGGCTCTGACTGGGGCATTCCAGAACGTTCTTCTGAATACATTTCATTGTTGAGTTGTATTACTGCTTTGGGTCATACTTGTGCTTGAAATGATAGGCCTGCAAGTTTTCTTCCAACTTGGATATAGAGAAATCATGTCTAGCTTTATTATATATCTATCCTGAATTTCCCATATCGGCTAAAAATTCCTTTTTTTTCACATTTGAGAAAATAATTATTTTGGATTTTATTTTCTGATATTTAGATCTAATTCTGTTACCTGACTTAGTGAGGTACCTTTAAAGACAGTCATTTTTTAAGTGATCAAAAATATTGGAACATGTGATTGCACACCTAGGAAACAAGAAACATCTATCACTGTTAGAACGATTGCTTAAGCAGTGAATGCCTTTGAATGTCTACTCTTGGTTTGAGTTCTGGGTTTTGACTGTGAAGATTTGTTGTTAAAGGGATAAACCAGAATGAAGAACAGATATCTGACTATGCTAGAAATACAAAGCATTATGAAGCTAAGGAAAGGGGGGAGGAAATTTTGCAGAAGCATCACACAAGCATTAGGCATAGCCAATACAACAATTAGAAATATCCTCTGTAAAAACAAAAAGAAAGAAAAGAAAGGAACAGGTTGAACAGGCTGGCCAAGAAAAACGACATCTGATGAACCAAAACACTGAGAGAGCTGTGAAGGCCAGGTTGGTATCTGCAAAAAAATATAAAGTTGAACCACAAAAGGTCTGGAACCAAGATTAACCTCGAGTGAAGTGATGGAATGGCTGAAGTGTGGTGGAAAAAAAAGGTTCTGCTCATAACCTAAAACAAGTCAAGCATGGTAGCTCATAACTTGGTTTGCATGGCTGCTTCTGGTACAGGATCACTAACCTTTATTGATGGAACCCATGATTGTAGCAGCAGCTTGAAATCAGAAGTCTATAGAGACATTGTCTTCCGGTTTACAGAGAAATTTGTAGTTAATTGGAGGATTTAAATCTAATTTGGAAGAACCTTATCCTGCTGCAACACAGTGGCCCAAAACACACTGCCAATATATTAAATACTTAATTGGTGAAACGTTTTATAGACTGGCAAAATCAATTGTATATTCACTGTATATTAGCACTGTATAAAAAAGAAAAACACAAGGCACAAAATATGTATTGGCTGATGGTGTACATTTTATTTTTGGATGAAGCGTTGCTGTAATAACTTTGCATTTAGTTGAAGAAAGTTCCTGATTTTGTACATAAGGAGGCCAAAATCCAGCACACACCTGTGACACTGTGTCTGTGTGCCACTATCAGGTGCTGCCCAGAAGAGGACATGTTCCACTTTAGTTTTTCTTTTTTTTTTTTTTTGTTACTCTAAAGTTTGTGCCATCATGCCTTCTTGGAGATTTTTTAATTTCGTTGCTGTCATTTTCACAGTGCCAGTTGGGTTGCAATTTCTGAAAAGCTGCTTAGTAAAAATGTCTCTGACGTCAATAAATACTTGTTTAAAAAAACAACCATTTAATGAGCTAGCTTAATGGCATCGAAGTTCATTATTGCATATGGTGCAGCTGGGACATGATACCAAAGTCTAAAATTAGTTGGTTTTTTTTTTGCACTAATATGCATTGTGTTTACTAGGCTGTATAGTTTTGTTTTTAGAGACAGCTAGGTTCTAGGCAATTTTACTTGCCTTTGCCTTCTTGCTTTGTTTTGACTGCTGTTCAGTTGCTGTTCTGTTTCTCAGCCTCCGTTCTCTCTCTCTCTCTCTCTCTGAGCTTGTCGAGATATGTACAGTCATATCATCATTTGTGATTAGGATCTAGATGTCGAGTTCAGCTTTGCCACGTTGTTCAACCAGATTTATAACCAGACATTGACGTAGCCCTTAATGTGTTCAGTCCATCATTAATTTCTTAATGAAAATTTTGTGGAAATTACTCCATAAATTTATCCATGCTTGTTAATGCAACCAAATCCAAACCATATTATTGTAATTAGTTATTTGTGTCTGGATATATAATAAACTGAAGTCAGATCAGTGATTTTAATAATTGTTGGCAGAGTTATTTATAAGAATGGATTGCCTTAAGCTTGTAAAAGCTCCACATTGAATTAATGTGTAAACTTCTTAAATCATGCGACCACACACACATTGGGCTCCTGACCTTTTGTAGCTTGTAAACTAGAAATATTTTCGTTTTCCAAAAGCTCACAGATTTAATATGGCCTTTCTTAGAACTAGCTTTCTTCTACCCACTGCTCTGCTAGCGATCGAATCTTTAAACAATTGGTATTATTGGATTGCACAGTTCTGCCATTTCAGCCAGTTAACTCTGAAACTATATCAGTGTTTAAACTGGACTATGTCTTGTTCTCTGGCCATTGCCTTCCATGTCCACGGACTTTGGCCTGGTCTTTGTAGTGTCTGGTTTGTGCCACTTGTCATAATGGATTTTACAGTTCTCCTAAGAAGGTTTAATTCAGGTTGAATATTTTCTAGAGGCGCAGTATATTGTTTTTGTCTGTGAACACAGTTTTCATAAAAACTGGTCATTTTACTTTCTGAACTTGCAGACTGTACACACAATCTGGATTCATTTGGTTCACTATCACAAGAAAATACAATGTGTAATTGTCTAAGGTAAAATTCTGAAGTATTATGAAGTAGGTTAGCAAAATATGAAAAAAAAAAATTCTGCAAATGATGTACTTTAACAATGAAGAAGACATTAAATATAAATAAATACATTTTTTTTTTTAAAAAAAGCTTACCTTCTAAACTGTGAAGGAAGCCAGTGTAATAAATGCAGTGACAGTTTACATGTAATAGAGGAACACATTGCGGTTCAGGAAAGCCTGTAATATTATATACAGTTATAGTACAAAATGGAAAATTTAAACATATAAAGAAATTTCCCAAGTGGCTACAGAAATGTTTGTGTACTGATTAAAAGTAAACTAAATTAGATTTTGTTAAAAAATTATTAATTTGAAAGTGTAGCGATTTAATGGTTTTAACTTTTTGACTACCACCAGTGTGGTTTATATATAGCATATATTTCTTTTCTTTTTTTAACCAAACAGGCATTTGGAACTAATTCCTGCATGTGTCAGAATTTAAATAGCAGTGCAATTGCATATGGACATCTATATCCTATGTCACACAAGTCAGTCAAGTCATGTGATGCCTTGCAGATGACTTTGTCAGGCTAAATAAGGAAAACACTGAAGGCCAATTTTGTGTAAATTGACCTTGTAGAGTGAAGCATAATCAAATATTTGCACAGGCTTATATTTCTAGAATATGCACAATTAAGAAATGCGCATTGCTTCACCTCTGTACTCTGTCATTTTCCAATCTGGCTGTGCTCTAAATGTAGATGCTGGGAGTTACAGGAGCCTGAATTAGCAACCCAGTAGAACCGTAATCGGGCCGCAGAGGAATTTCAGCAAAATCCAGATCACAGAGTCCTTCATAAGTCAATTATAGACAAAATAAGCTTCTCAGCTTCACACCACATTTACCCTTGCATTCACTCGCATTATATGAATTAACTGTATTATTAAAATAATTACGTATTTGTATGATTTTATTTTGCTAAACCTAATAACAGTTTATAAAGTAGAAAGATGCATACTGTGACTGCATGGTGTTGACAAATCAATATCATACTGGCCCTGTTCAGGCTGGGTATTAACATCTGTATATAACATTGGAACTCAAGGGGCAATGCTAAATACATTTATCAATGGGGATAAAAGTGTCTAGCGAAAATATTGTACCACTCTACATATGTACATTAATCTGTTGTGATAGGTAGTTTACATTAATCTGACAAATGGTGCACAATCAGCTGATTGAAGAAGAGGCAGGATGTGATGAAAGCTTTAGGGTTGTATGGATAGCTATGTTTTTGTGCTTGTAAAGCAAAAGCTACAGATGATTTAATGAAAAAATGCAGAACATTCTGATTTTTGGTGACAATCAGATTAGGGTGAAGGTGTAAAACACAGGATGTGGCCAGTGTTCAAGGACCTCCAAGTGCTAGTGAGTTGAGATTCAGTATTTTGGGATTAAATTATGAGGACTGGTAAAGAAGGCAGGATCAAAAGGCCTTGATCGTACAAATACAGGTTTTAGAGGTTGGGGTTTAAGGTACTAGAGGTGGGAGGAGGCCAGTGTCAGAGGAATAGTGAAGGTTATGTGGGGGTTAAAATGGTTGGAAAGAAGTCTAGTGCAAGAACCATAGAAAACTGCCAGCCAATTTGTCACTGAGGTTGGCACATGACACAAACGATGAGGGACTCTCCCATTCAAAGAGAGGCACATTTGTTACATGGATTTTTGAACTCTTAATAGCTTTTGTTTTAAATAATTACTGTACAGTCATGTGAAAAACAAAGTATGGCTACCTTGAATTCTGTTTTTTTTTTTTTTTTTTACGTATCAGGATATAATAATCATCCGGTCTTTAGCTGGTCCTAAATTAGGTAAATGATACCTCAGATGAACACCACATGGCAAATTATACAGTGTAATTATTTATCTAACAAAAAAATGCAGAAGCAATGTGTAAAAAAAATAAAGGGGCTCTCTTACTGCTTTCATAAGAATTAAGAATACAAGTAGCAGCCAGTTGCTGCCAATCCAAATGCCCTTGATCATCTGAACTGATTATCAGCGAGTGTGATCACCTCTGTAAAAATACAACTTTTAGGAGTTTGCTAGTCTGGAGCATTCAGGTGTGTGTTAAAATAATTTTAATGTAAAAAAAAAAAAAACATCAACAATGATCTCAAAGTCCATTATTCTACAGTGAGACAGAAAATTCACAAATGAATACATTTAAGACAATTGCCAGTCTTCCTAGAGATGGCTGTCTCAGCAAAGTAACCCCAAGGTCAGTGCAATGCTCAAAGACATAACAAAAAACCCAAGACTCTACAGACCTCAGTTAGCATGTTAAAAGTTCATAGTACTACAATTAAAAAAAAAATGTTTGGAAGGGTTGACAGAGGAAAGGCTCCTCTTTCTAAGAAGAAAAGTGTTTGAATGGCCCAGTGAAAGACCAGACCTCAACCCAATTTAAATAATGTGGTGGGACCTTAATAGAGCTGTGCATTAACCAATGCCCTCGAACCTCAATAATCTGAAACAGTGTTGTGAAGAACACCGGACCAAAATTTCTCCAGAAAAATGTGAGAAAAAAAAAAACAACTACTTTTAAGTCACTGGTGCTAAAGGTGATTTTAGAAGCTGTATTGATTCATGAGGTGTACTTAGTTTTTCATACGTATATCTTACATATTCCTTAATTATACGAATTATTATAAATAATAAATCTGTTGTGTGCCATTGTTTATACGAGGTTGTATTTATCTAATTATAAGATCTGCTAAAGATTAGTTTTTAATGCCCTACTAGTTATAAACATTTAGGGTTTTATGAGTTCTGGTGTGAGTGAGAAACCGGACACAGAAGACCTGAACGTCACGTGTGTCTGTTAGGTTTTTATAGTGTGGAGTGGTGGTGTGTAGATGATAAACTTCACGCGAGTTTGTGGAATGCTTTGAAAGTCATTTTCATTCAGTGTAGTGACTGTCCTTTTGTGTAACATACTTCCTGGAGTATAACATGCATGAAGGAGTGGCAATGCACCTCATAATATTTTTTTCTTATAAGACCAGACACAGATTTTTTTTTAAAGCGGTCTGATGTAATTTACTTGCTAATGTTAACTCATGCTAAGCCTCAAAGCAGGTTACGGTTTCGGAGAAGTTTTTTTTTCTTTGCAAGAGCATCATAGTGGGAAGGTGAGGCATTTTTATGATGCAATGACCTGAAGTGATTTATATTTAGGAGCTTTGTTCAGGGGCAGGTTTGGGCTGGTCTGGACCATGATTTGTGCAAATGCAGGTCCCTGGATTCCTCACACCCATCCTTCACCCCACCCACACGATGGTATTTGAAGCAAAAGTAAAAAAAAAAACAAAAAACTGAACTTTGTGGGGGTTATTTCCCCCCCCAAAAGTCTTGCTGTGTAACCTGACCTGCTGTATGTGCTTTGTGTTCATACATATTTAATATCTGTTTTCTTTTCTAGGCTGGCAATCACATGTCTGGATGGTGCCACTATTTTGGAAATTATTGGTAAGACCCATATTGCCATCATATTCGTATGTTATATATGTGGTATTGTTTTTTTTTTTTTCTTTATGGTTTTAGGTTCATAATATCTTGTGTTTAAATGATTCATTTAAACAGATGAATGGTGGATATTACATTGCTGCCTCTTAGATATTCTTGCATATACTGCATTATTTGCATGTAATGTATATTACTTCATAAGCTGTAAGATTAATTGTATATAGTATGTTATTACATATTCCAAAAAAAATAGATGGCACTGCAGGATCTATTGTAACTTAAGCAAAAACTCTCCCTGGGTGTACACGGTGTCAGGTGTGTGTGTTCGCGCAGACGTTCGGCGACACTTTGAGTCGGGCTGGGATGTGTGAACTGCTGTGATACTATAACTGGGTGTGATCAGCAGTCAAATGAAATCAGAGCCGTCAGTCACACTTGCCTGGCAACCTCGTCATGGCAACATTCATCTTCTCTTTCTGGCACACACCACAAAAAGTTGAAAGGAAAGCAGATTCCCGGGTAACATTTTCATGTGCAAACCTGACAAAATGACTTTGTGTAATTGGACAGTGATCTGTGACCTGCTTCGTGTTGCAAAGAGATCGAGTAGCTATCAAGAAATGTGTGTTACAATTGCTCTTGGTACCAAAAAGCTGTTTTTTTGGGTTTTTTTTAAAGCTGGTACTATATATATGACTATTTGACTGAAATGGGACTGTGCTGTGTGCTTCTTTAAAACAGCAGCTCTTATTCTCATCTTACATGCGCCAAGCTCTTACGTTAAATTCCTCGAGCCCTGTCACGTTAACGGTTAATGGGGGATTGAGCTTCCTCACCTCACCTGTGGTAGCAGGCGTGAATAAGGTTCATTGTGATGTCCCTGTAGCAATCGCTTATCCACACCTGAACAGGCAAACGAGAGGCTTTCCTTAATTAACCACTTCATTAAGGGAATTACATGAAACACAAAAGCTCACACCTCCTCTCCAAATCTGTAAATGTAGAGAAGCAGCACAACTCTGATGTCTCCACCGTAGCAATGTCCCTGTTAGGGTTATCAGTAGGGGGCAGAATTGGATCACTGATTTTATTTAACTCCATCACATCTACTTTAACAATAATCAGCAGCTCGCATAGAGGATTGGTACATAGAGGATGTACCAATGCTCGGTATATTACCTTTCATTACAGTAAATAAATATAGTTTGTAGAATTATATAATAAATAGTAAATAGAATGATTGGCAAAAGACCAGCTTCTACACACATGGGGAACATTGGGAAGTATTTATGTCTCTATATAAATAAGAGTGTCCTAGTAGTTGCTATGGAGTATTTTACTAAAAAAGTTATTTCTGATTCTGAGCCACACTCCAGAGTAAAATAATAGCAGCCTACATTAAAACCCATGCCACACTATAATATAATTACATGTAACTATATAACTGCATAATAGCAATATAACTGTAGCTTG
Organism: Duopalatinus emarginatus; assembly: GCA_028565595.1. Lineage (NCBI taxonomy): Eukaryota > Metazoa > Chordata > Actinopteri > Siluriformes > Pimelodidae > Duopalatinus > Duopalatinus emarginatus. The sequence continues at coordinate 17,252,805 of JAOVVF010000017.1, read as the reverse complement.
ACTTGTTTTTTTTTTTTTTTATTTCACAGTCTGAGTAATTAGACATTCATTCATAGTTGTGTTAATAAAATCCACAGTAAATATCTGATGTCTCTTAGAGATGGCAGGCTAAATAGCACCAAACATTTTAGCTGCATTGATTTGCTAGAATTTCGGTTATCTACAATGTCTATCGTATGATAGGTGCAACAGTTACTGAGTGAAAAGCTCAAGTCTAAACATTTGAGTAATATTGGATAAGTCAGAAAGAATTGACTGAGTTTGCATGGTTGTGATTTCAGTGTATAAAATTTGCAGTATTTTAATAAAGGTGGAGAATAACGGTTGTGATGTGTCCAATGTTATTTCTATTAACTAGCACCTAATACCTATGGAACCTAATCCACATCTTTAAACAGGATATAGTTTGGACTTGGTCATCCTGTGTGGTTTAAAAAAAAATTACGCTTGTAAGCCTGTGTAACACCACAGTGCCCAAAAAGAATACAAAGTTTAGTTAAATTAACAAGATCAATGAAATCAACAGTGTTTAGTCTGCACATTCGGTTGGTACCTGTCTCATGCTGGTTTAGTAACCGTTAGGCCATCTATTGATCAAGAGTGAAAGTAAATGAAAAGCAAACATGAGCATTTTTGGAGGAATCAAAATGGGGGATAAAGAGCTAAACATATTTACATTTCCTTAAAGCATTCAGAGTAACAGAGCAACATGTGAGGGGGAGTAAGGCTGAATTGTACAAGGTTAGGGGTTCCAGCAATGGCTTACAGGTGGTCCTGGGGTTTTGACCTCGCAACCTTGCCTTGCCACAGAAACTCAATGATTTTTGTATCACTAACATTAAATATTATAT
>JAOVVF010000017.1:17186602-17214094 GCA_028565595.1 Duopalatinus emarginatus | reverse complement strand
TATATAAATATATATATATATATATATATATATATATATAAATAATTGTGTATAATTTAGATTATACACATCTCTGTAAGAGGCAGCACGGTGGCCACAGGTAGTGTGTATGTTGCACAGCTCCAGAGATCTCAGGTTGTGGGTTCTATCCTCACTCTGTCTGTGAGGAGTTTAGTATGTTCTCCCTGTTTCAGCATTGGTTTTTCCCGGGTGTTCCAGTTTCCTCCCACCTCCCGAAAAACACACATGATAGATAAATTGAATGTGCTAGATTGCCCCTTAGATGTAAGTGTGTGACTGAATGGGTGTGTGTGTATGTGGTACCCTGTGATGGATTGTTGCCCCGTCCAATGGGTATCCCTGCCTTGTGCCCACTCATTCCCTGACGAACTATGTGAATAAGATAATGACTGATTGACCTCCCTAAGAGGACTACACATAAAGGATTTACAAAAGCTTTTAATTTGCCTTCTGTTTACTGCTTGATTTTACAAACAAAGTGTGTGTGTGTGTGTGTGAGATGTCACTGGGGTTGAGCGTGGATGTAAAAGTCTTGTCTACATGTTTACATCTTTACTCTACCTGGCTTTGTCCACAATCACTTTTGCTTATTTTAATAATTCTTATTATTTATAGTCTTCAGTATTATACTAAAAAAGAACATACAGTGATATTTAATTCATTTTCGTTACTACTGACATTTTTTAGCTTTACATTACACATTATTTATATGCATACATTTATTTTTTAGTTATTCCCCTAATAATTGTGGTTCAGAACTCCTATATTGGCACCTACTGAATAAGACTCGGTGTGTGGTGCAATGCATTTTAATTCAGATTAAGAGCTCAAAGGAGAGATCACAGCTGAAAGATGGCATTTTCTAACTGCTAGAACGCAGCCAACTCTTTTTTTACACACCATGTAAAGCCTATGCTATAAAACAGGCCTGAGCCTCTCCAGCGCACACACACTTTCTATTTTTGATGCAGCGAGTATGTTAGACAATATAATTTGCAGTTGCAATGCAGGAAAACAGTGGGCATAGATAAATCAAGATTTATAACTGTTTACAAATCAATTGAAAAAGCCATTTTAATCTGGTAAATTGTTAATGCCACTTTAGATGTGTCTAATGGTGTTTTCCTCACCTTCAGTGTGCGAGTCCCAGGATGCTGGCATTCATGTGGAGGCTTTCTATTCGGAACCTGCCTCAGCAAAGCATCTCATTATTTCTGCCTGAATGTATTGGCACACAAAGAGAAGTGTGATTATTGGTGATAAATATATAAGCATTACGCTTATCTTATTCGCTGAGCACCCTATGAGCTCTCGCTCGCCGCGCCACAGGTAACGGACAATATGCGAACATGCAGTAGGTGAAGATTCTTCATTTTCTCAGTTGGCTTTTTTCTTCTATATAAAAAAATAGACCCATAAACATAATAATGTGACATAAATATATCAACGTTATAAAATCATGACAGCTGCAAAGACATATCATCAAGAAGGTTCAAGAAACCTAAGAAACTACAACCTTGATCGCTCCCATACATTGACATTTTAGGACTAAGTTAATAAACAGCATGATTGTATATTAGTTCTGAATATAACTGTGTTCTCCGGAGCTGGGTCAGTAGTTGTACGGTACAGGTCACATTTGTTCTCAAACACAGATGGCAGCAGCCAGCAGTTATCTAGCTAATGCCTGGATCATATACTGTAGTACTTGTTAGCTAGCTCAGACTATATACCCTCTCCCTAGATATCATAGCTATATAATATTATATAATTATATTTTATAAATATAATATGAATTTAGAGAAAGTATTTTTAAGATATTTTAAAATAAAATAAAATAAAATAAAATAAAATAAAAAAGAGAATGTGGCTCACATGTCACTGAAAAAAAACATGCTGGTTTGTATGGGTCTGGTCAGTTTGGGTCATCGGTTTAAGATTGTTAGGATGGGTCTGGTTCTCGTTTAGCTAGTAATAATCATGATGGAATACTAAACTAATATATAGTGTCATTCATTCAGGTTAATTCATTCATTTGTTCATTCATATTCATTCAATCATTCATTTTCTAATGCACACCTCCTAATACTGGGTCATGGGGGTACTGGAATCTATCCCAGTACTTATTGGGCAGTAGGCAGGGAAACACCCTGGACAGGTCACCAGTCCATTACAATGCAGACACACACACACACACACAAACACACACACATATCCAATTTCTCCATATCTCCAGTCACCTGACTGCATATGGACTAAGGGAGGAGACTGGAGCACTCAGAGAAAATCCACGCAGACACATGCAAGCATGCATGATCCTTAGGCATTGCCACATGAATGAATGAATGAATGAATGAATGAATGAATGAAGTTACACTTAATGAATGAAGCAACACACACCGGCACATATCATCAGCTGTGTGCATGACAGGCTTACCTGTGCATTGATTCCAATCAGCTAGACCACTGTTTGTTGAAAAGAAAAAAGCTAACTAACAAACGAGGAACATTTGGCAGCTAGTCAAAATTAAGTGGCTAATGTATTAACAGTGTTTGCCAGTCAGTCATTTTCTTATCCACTTAGTTGGTCAGGGTCACATTTTGTCCGGAACCCACTCGGAATAACTGGGCGCATGAACACCACGCGACAGGGCACCTATACATTACAGGGTACCACATACACACACATACACACACACACACACACACACACACACACACACACACACACACACACACACACCTTCATGCATACACTCACACTCTAGGAGCAATTTAACTACCTACCATGTGTGTTTTTCAGGAGGTGGGAGGAAACCCAACAAAAACCCACGCAGACACAGGGAATACTCACCAAATTCCTTACAGACAGAGACTGGAACAAAGCTCGAAACCACAACCCCAGACCCCCTGGAGCCAAGTAGCTCTACCTGTGGTGCCACCATGCTGCCCACATGCAACAGCATATGGCAATTATCAGTGCATCTGCATTAAGCATTTGGGCATCACTCATTTGGATACCGTGCATCATGTGGTGAGACCACCAGTGACAGAACACATGCACCAATGGCAGGTAATGACCACCACAGCCTTCCCATTATTCATAAATATTAGTTAGAATGCACGGAGTGGAGTTCAGGCTGAGATGAGCTGAGACCTTCTCAAGTCTCCATTTAAGACTATCAATAAAATCTAAAAAATGTGTGATTATAATTTCTTTTGCTACTGCTACTGAGTGAAACAGCTGTGCTGTGGGTCGCATAGCAACATCCAATCCTACTTTTTTTTAAAGTGGCTGCCACGGCCTGTCAGAGGCACGTGGGAGCGAGAAAGGCACTCCTCAGACACTGCAGAGGCCAGAGTGGAACCCGACAGTCAAACTGCTAAGTCATTTTCAATCTGGAAGGAGAAGCTAAAAAGTGCAAACCTAAAGAGACAGTGAACACCATGATAAGTTACTGCTAATACAGACTAGTAATGCTAATGTGGGACAGTTGCCACTAAAAGTGCTTTTAAAATAGAAGAGAGAAAAAAATGCCCAGCTTTGGAGGATAGGATAGCTCTGTCCATACTGTCCATTGTCTTAGGCAGAACATATACCTTCATATCATGTACATGTTGCCTCCGGTGTCTGAGGTGAGATGAAGAAAATTAATAGATGGCTGTTTGACAGTAGTATTTATGGCAAATACTGCTTCATACAGCACCTGCTGACTTTGTAGAAAGGTCTTGACATGTGTGCACCTGTACAAGTTATCGAGGTGATTCTCACCTACCCTGGACGTCAAGAGGTATGAAATGGAACAATAGTTTAGCCCTGCGTGTCCTAAATAAGAAAGCTCAGAGGCCACTGCTTTATGACTGGGACAATCTTTATCTTGGCAGTGCACAAACGCTGGCCAGTAACAATGTCTACTAGGGTGCTTTCCACTTAAAACCCAGTGCACGTGTCAACACTCAGGACCTGCATTTAGACAACTCACACCACTGTGGCTTTTGAGCAACACACCAAATCACGTTTGCCCTGAAAGTGGGTTATGGTGTGGGAGCTTGGCACACTGTAGAGTCATAGACAAGAACAGGGATATGGGAAATATCAAAGCCGAAATACACAGCTTTGAGCTTTTAGCCACTCTATGAAGCAAAAAGCCTGTCTTTTTCTCTGCACCTTGCTGTGTTTGCTCATCTGGTAGGACTGTAGTTCTGCCCAGATTTCAGTAGAATTGGGTGCTTTCATTTAAGTAAAGAGAATATATGCATCAAATGGAGAAAAAAAACACGCAATTATGTCCTTGATCGGGTTAAGCTTCCTTTTGCCAGCACTGTCCAAAAAGCCGCCCCCGAATGGGCTGCTCCCCAAATTTTACCTCCTCCCTGCCCCCTTCTACTTTTCTGGCTACCACTGGCCCCATCTCTCATTTCTCAGATCGCTGTCCAGGCCTCTCCTCTTTTCCCTTGCTCCCTCACTCCCCGTCCCACATAATGGAGCTCTCTGCCTCTGTGAGGCTGCCAAGGATGTGCCGCTCAGCCCAGTAATGACCTGAGGGGACTCTGCGTGACAGGCCGCCTGTAATAACGCCTCCAGCCACGGACAAAGCAGCCCCCAGGGTTCGATTTTTAAATACTTTATGCTTTGGAGTGAGACTAAGAACCATTTATTGTTTTTTAGGTCAATGCGTATGGATGGGTGCTAGAGGACAGTATGGGAGGGAGAGAAAGAAAGAGAGAGAGAGAGATCAGCAGAAGAAAAACATCCTACTTACGCAAGGTGAATATTCTTGTAAAAGGGATGAACAAAATCATGCAGCAGTGAGGGTACAGGACAGGTTTACTGTCACTGTATGCCTTAAATGCATTTTGTCATACAGACAGAGTTTAGAGAACGGAACATTGTCGCAGAGGTACAAGGTTATGTCCTTGAGCGGAGCTTTTCCCAAGCCTTTTATTTTAAGAAAAAGCATAAGTGGGTGGAAAGTGTGTCAGCCCACAGAGCTGTGCTTAGTCAGTCAGCATTTTCAGTCTGAATCCCCTTCGACGTAATCAATTCAGCCCCTTATGGCCTCCTTGTCGGTCTATTTATTTCTTAGCAAAGGATGTCCCCTTTGGCACAAGCCATCTCTTCAGATTTTACAGCAACACAATCTTTCAGTATGTCCTAATTTACTGTATACAACAATATTATCATTTCAGTTATTAGCATTATAAGCAGCACTGAAGCCCTGTTTCTGCAGGGGTGTGTGCATGTGTGTGCACAAGTGCTATTTATTTATTTATTTATTTATTTATTTATTTATTTATTTATTTATTTATGTTTAATAGAGGGATTGAAAGCACATCAAGTACACAGAATTTTGTGGGTAAAAACTTTCTTACTCTTTGCTGCAGTTTAGTACAAAAATGTGTCATTGTGACATAAACAAAAGATTTAAATGTAATGATTTGGCCAGTTAAATTCAGATTATCCTTAAAAAATTATAAGCAACTCACACACATGGAATAGGTAAAAAAGGGAGAAGTGCACATTGATGTAGTGTTGCCTTGTCTGGGTCAAGACACTCAAGCTGTTTGTGCTAAAACGCTGGAGCAGCAGCAGCTGCTGCGAGTCAGCAAAGTGTTCAGCCTGCTTTTAGTTGCTGTATCATTCTGTTTCTGTTGTGAGCAGATCGCTGCACATTGTCTGAACACTTGGTTGAGCATTAAATGTATGACATTAATCCTAAATTGGTTTAGTTGTAGGTACACGTTAGTTAAATGATAATAGGTCACCTGAATAAGGTATTGAGGTGTGTGTGTGTCCATAGAGCTATAGTTATACTGTAGACTGATGGAGCCCAGCTGCTGAGGCTGCTGTTGAATGAGGGCTCTGGGGGGATTGGTAGAAAGCCGAATGAGAGCAGAAACATCCTTCACCTTATTGATTTTGTCGAACGTTCTAAATGAGGAGCACTTTAGGCCAAGAGCTCAGCACCGGGGCTCCGCTGGGCTCATATAGGACCATGCCAATGTGCTACATGGAATTCTAACGTGCACACACACACACACACACACACACACACACACACACAAACACAGTCGCATATTCTCCAATATACTGTATCATATACATGCATTTGTCATTTACCTTCTTGTCAGTAATCAATGATGTAATCATTACTATTGTACCCTTTAATAAAAAAGCCTTTCCATCTTAGTCCAATATAGATTTTCTATATATTTAATGTTTACCAATTTGTCTATTTCTTAAACACAGATTTTAAAGTGTAAAGTGTTAGAAACGTACCAGAGTGAATAATTAAATAGATTTATATAAAATGTAAGTTAAATGTGTTGTGTATGAATATGTATACAATAAACCTTGTTCTCATCGTAATATAATCCAGTAAGTTAAACAGTGTCCATTACCATTATGTATGAAGTCTAATAAATAAGTCGAATAAAGAAATAGACTTAACATCATAAAGATGAGGAAATAAGGAAATATACTCTAGCTAAATGCAAAAAGGCACAATCACTTTGTATATAAACTTAATATTGTATAATAATTTTTATTACAGCTTATAAATTTGTGGCGTCATACAATTCCATAACACTAACTCTAGTAACCATCTAAAATAATTCTGAGGTTCGCACTTTAAATATGTTTGTGCTGATAGCTCTCATCAGGGGTTTGTCCATATACACTAACAAATTGTTGACTGCCATTGAAAACTTATGGTATTAGCAATAAATAGTGCAGGCAGACTAAATTAAGACAAATAAAAGTATACGCCTGTTGCATATTTCCTATTTTCATGACCTAAATTATAAACTATATTTATATATGAATTATACAATAATTTATAAATTATATATGCTTTTACTTCAGATTCACGTCAGCATTTTTTTGCTGATTATTTGCAGGACTGCTTTATGACAAGGCAGTGGCAACTCAGTGATTAAGACATCAGACGACTGATCATAAGGTCATTAGTTCACATTCCAGCACTGCCAGTCTACCACTGCTGGAACCCTTGAGCGAGGCCCCTAAGTCTCATCTGCTAGGTTGTATAAATTAAATAAATCTTGTTGATCTGGTCTGGATAAGGGAGACTTTTCCTTAGCTGTTATGTTGTAAATGTAAGTGACAAAACTCTGACAGATGGCTACATGACAGGCAAGCATGATAATGCATGGTGGGCTGGATGACTGATGCCGTTTGTTTCGGTGTGGGTGACCAGCTTCAATGCTTTAGCATTAGGAAAATACCACATTATATCTTCAACTTTATAGAGGACATACCCAATGATTTGCTCTGTAGCTAATTTCTAAGACATCTATGTCACTCCACCTCACCAGTCCCACGATTCAACACAAACAATTACGGCTGCTGCATAACATTTAGCCGATCAGGCAGTTAGTTAGAGACTGCTAATTCACTTTATCTGTCATGAGACACGTGGAGGCAAATCATGCTAGCAAAATAAAGAAATACTCCCAAAGCATAGAAGAACCACTGTTATTTTTTCCTTTAATTTGTCACCTGCCTGTATTAGAAATATGTAAAATGTAGATAATTTTGTTAAAGGTTTTTATCCTTCTGGTAAATGTTTAAACATTCAGTGATGTCTCATTTCTTTATTAAAGTGTGTGCCAATGGTCTGGGTGAACCTGTGCACTAGTATTAAAGTGTAATCAAACACAGCCCTTGAGTGGAAAATAAACATCCAGATTTAATAACCCTCTCAGCTAGATCATGTACATGCAAATTTTTCAAGCTGGTACCTATCCATCCTGCCGAGACGAAACGTAGAAACACACGCACACATGCACAAATGTGTAAATCAGCAGAGTAATGGCAGCATAATGACCGCTTGGTGCTCTCGGGCAGACTGAATGATAACAAAGCGTCACATGGCCCATCCTACTGAAGAGAGACAGAGGAAAGGGGGGAAATGAGGCCCAATGAACTCAGCTTGCCTCATTAAAAGCTTGTCGACGCCTTGTAAATTTCCGTGGAGCATGGGGTGGAAAAATAATCGGACAAACTCCCTGAGAGCGCCAATCCCATCTGGGCCGTCTAGACCAGTTGCCTGGCTGAAGGAAGCACAGGCATTAGAGGAGAACAGAGGGGGAGAGGGAGGCAGACACAGAGAAGGAGATGAAGATGAGAAGAAAACATGCACCAATCCAACATGTGCAGCATGCCTTCAATAATAGACATATAAATGGCTTCGTTTTGGGTGTTGTTTTGGGTGATGTCGATTTAGCTGCTAATTGGTGACAGAAACTGTCAAATGGGTGGCAGCGAGTGATCGCTGCTGATTCTGTCAGGTTAAGGTGAGAGGATAGAGGGAGAGAAACGACGAGAGGATGCTTTTCATCTGATAACAGAAGGAGGCAGATGCAGGCGGCTTCATCGCTGCACCTTTACTCAGTTGCATAAATATATAAAGCAAAGAGAGTCAAAGAAACAATAAACTTGGTTTTATAGAGACCCCCCTCCCTTCTCTTCATATCACTTTCTCTCTATTTCTCACTCTCTCATACACGCACACGCATCATTTTTCGTCTTTGCCATTTCTCACATTGAACATTGTGTTTGTTTTGTAGAATGTGTGTTTGCTTGCTGGCAGGAGGTATCTGAGCTTGCAAATCCAAGAGAGAAAGTCAGAGACAGGATCACCCGTTGCTCTCTTGGGGCTCGTGTCCTGGCCTGGTGTGTGTTGAAATGAGCATTAATAATAATAATTAGGCTTTGATACTCTGGCAATTGAACAGTAATTAGAGTGCAAGTGTGACTCCTTTGGCAAAGCCAATATTGTCCAATATTCACACCACTATTGAGCATTAAGGTCAGATCTTGTTGTGCCATGCCCAAGCACATGCTGGCCCTCACAGATGGTGCAGAGTTGGCTGCCGGTGACACTGGCTAGAGAGAAAAAGTGTGTATGTGTGTGTGTGTGTGTGCACATTTGTGTTGGTGGCGGTTTGACGGGGACAATGATACAACGCATATGTGTTTTTGAATATTTCTAAGCATGTATGCATTTAAGCCAGGGTGTTTGTGAGACATGTGTGTGTGTGTGTGTGTGTATGTGTGTGTGTGTGTAAGCTGGTTGCTGTGTAGCAGGATGTAAAGGCAGGTCACTGGCGTCTGGTCATATCTCAGAGGGGATTTCCTGGTTATTAGAGCTTTGCTAGATCATGGGCCAATTATACAGAAAACTGTCAGTCAAGGCAGCGTGATTAGAGCGAAAGGACAAAACCAGGTGAGAAGTGTGAGGCTTTCCAGGGGCAGCTTTGATTTGCTAATGAGGGGACGAGGGGAGACGACCGGGGCCGGGGTTCTCAGCTGCAGTGCTGCTTACCACGCTTCATTTTCACTCTGACCTTTTTCTAGCGGGATTCGGATTTGAGCTCAGAGAAATGGCGAAGAAATGTGTGAGGCAGGCGCATACAAGCTCCCAGCAGGCCCTCTGTGGCTTTATGTCTGTGGTTTGTGGTGGAGGTCAGAGACCATAAATGCCACCCTGAACACACAGCGAGGGCCAACAGTAATCAACACAGAGGCCTTTTCCATTACAGCAGAGGCCAAAAGCCTCCTTAATTACCCTTAATAGCTTTAAACACACTTATCGAAGTCTCAGTGCACGTTTCAAAGCAAGTTCCCTTGTGAGGTAGGAAGCAGGAGGAGGGGAGAGTGAGTTTAAAGGACAAGAGGAAGGAGGGCCAGTCAGCCAGCCCTTTCCTCCCAGAGCTCCTCTGCACCTCATTTTGAGAAATGGAGGAAGGAAGATGGAGGAGGGATAAGAAAGGTGACAGAGACTCCTAATTTAGCAGGTTCTGGTTGTGGGGAATGACACAAAGGGGCATGACGTGACTTTTTGTCAGCATCCACATGGCGAAAGGGGGCAAAAAAAAGAAACAAGAGAGGAAAGGATAGAAAAGGAATGCAGGAGAGGAAATGAGAAGAAAGGAAAGAATGAGAAAGAAGAGGAGAGCAAAAGAGTGCAGAGAAAAGGAAAGCACAGGACAGGAGAGGAGAGAAGGATAGAGCCTGTAATGAAGCAGGTCGGGGGGAGGAGAGCCCAAGTGTTGAGATGACAGCTCTGGCAGCTGATGCATGAGGTCCATGCTAATGCTTCAGCCTGGCTGTGATGGATCCCAAAATCTTGACCACACGTCCCATTAGCCTCTGTCCATGACAGTCTCAATAAAGATATTATCGCAATCCTGTGAAACTGGCAAAGACCCCAGGGGTCAACACCAGAGGACCCGTGTGCAAATCTCACTGCTGGATTCCTCTCCCCCTAAAAAGTTATTGATGACTTAACCTCTCACGGTGCAGGTTAGAAGTGATGGATACATCAGGAGTGCGGAACGACACAAGATAATAAGGCAAGCTGTGCATCACTGTCGAGTAAAAATAGAACACAAGTTACATGCTGCATATATGCTTTGGCTTGAAATGCACTCTGTTTCTCAGCACCATCTGAATGCATGCATGTGCTGGACAACATTTTCCTCGGGGTCTGTTTTTGTTAGTTCAAAAAAAACAAACCTCAGCCTAATCCTTTGTTACTGCCAAAAGTGGTCCAGGTGTGTATCTTATGCTGTATCTTTTATCTTGTACTGTGCATCAGAGTAATATTTTTGACAAGTAATGGTGAGGATATAAATGACCCAGGCTCCGGACAAATAGGGAAATGGGTGGTGTGGTGAGTGGCATTGTGAGCGGCACAAGATTCCTGCCGTTGAGACAAATCGGGCAGGGAGAGTCATGGAGGAAATGGCATGAGAGGTTACTGTGACAGACACAGAGCACAATTATCACACCATGATGAAAGAGTGGTGGCCGGCTGGCGCAGCGGCCCGTTAATTACGTTTCTTTTTCCGCCGGCCTCTAATGTGAGGAAAAACACGCAATGACAAGTGTGTAAAAGAGCAAGCAGTAAATTACTGTCAGAAAAAATAAACGGAGGAGCGTGCGGCCTGTGCAATGATTTACGGGGGCAATTAGTCACCGCCCCACGGAGATGCTGAGGACAGCAGCCGAGCGAGAGCATCAGAGGGAGAGAGGGGGGGGAGAAAGGAAGGGAGAGAAGGGTAAGAAGGGAGAGGGAAGAGAGGAAGAAGGAAATGAGTGTATAAGACAAAGTACATATAACAGAAAGCACAGGAGACTGTAAGTGGACATTTGCATGTCCTGATTTAGTCTCATTAAATTAGATCAATTAATCACAACACTAATCATTTCATATCATCACTATAGTTTTCCTAACTTACCTGTTGAGCTTGCTACTAAACCTGGCTAACAGCAGTTTGCTAACAAGCTATCTAACTCTAGGTACATACAAATGGAGTCTTAGCAAACATGGCTACTGGTTACTTGCTACTTCTTAAACTGCATAATAAAATAGTTAACACTTAACATATAACAATCTTTATGTTTAACACTTAATTGCTTTAATTATTAAATTTTATAAAAAAAAATATATTTTAAAAATAGATATTTTATAAACCACTAATCTGTGTAATTAATAGTACTTCCCAGCAATGTGCCTGCAAGTTAGCTAGTAAGTTAGCTTTAGCCAGGTAGACCATTTTATTGTGCTAGCAAATCTGTTTTATTTACCTAAATACAGTCCTGGGAAATTTGGCTAATTGTTGAATTACATATATAAATAGATAGTGTTTATTAGGTTCCTAAGGAACTTAGCTATTTTAAAACAAACCTTATCTACTGACATAGTGACATAGTGGCTAACATCAGAAACCAGTACCATTACTGTTACTCATTGCTACATTTTGAATATAGCTATTGTTGAACATCATGTTAAATTAAATAAATGTATTAAAATGAGAGAGAGAGAGAGAGAGAGAGAGAGAGAGGTATACTAAGCACTACATTGAGCTAAATAAATGCTACTGTGCTGTTACAAGAGTTTGGATTGAAAGTCTGGGCCCAACAAAGACATATGTGGTTAAATGGTTAAGCTTGAACTTTATTTAACCAGGAACTCCTGTCACTATGTAATATTTAGGACACGTCAGGCAGTAAGTTTCTCTATTCTTGCTAGGCCACTTTTTGCCTGCAGTACCTGATCGTACATCTGCACATGTCCTGACCTAATGTTCTCCAATTAAATCTGCTTACTGTCCCAAACTGACTTGAGCTGGATGACAATAACACGCTTAAAATAATGCCTAAGTGAATTTTAACAGCAGAACAAAGTGAAACAAATGCGGCGGCACATTTTTTAAATAGCCCTGCACAGTCTGAGTGGCCCAGCACCTGCGTCAGTAAGTAAATTAGGACAATGAGGAATTCTCCAGCTGCAAGTGCTCTGCAACTCTCGCTGAGCAAAAGTGAAGCCTGCTCCCTACGGAGGGCACTAGAGGAGCTTTTAATCTGCCATGTTTACCATAACACATGAGTGTCCTTTAATCACTAAATGTTTAAAATGAGCAGCAGTCCCATGTGTACACACATTAATGGGCCTTAATCTCTTTCTAAAGTGACAAGGCAGCATCTATGTGGCATACATTTGTGTTCTTCATCATCCTCTTTTGTCTCCGTCACTTGATTTTTTTTGTTATTCACTGTCGCTGAGTTATGTTCACTAAAGTGAATGCATTTTTTTCTTAAATTTGTGTGTATGACTTTTCTCAGGTGCTTAATGTGACATAACAGCTTTCATCCCACATTAAATACTTGCTGCAGTTTTTAAGGAAATTAAGGCCATTAGGAGTACTGTGATTTCGAATAATATGTAATTGCTAATTTCCCTCATTTACATTTGGATTTGGATTTGGATGAACATGAGAAGCTTGGCTGCTTCTTCCAGATTTATTCTTTGTGAGTACTGAGGGAATCAGAACAGGCCCCTTATTTAAACTGACCACACCAGCTGATCGCTTAAAGTTAACTGATGATAAAACCCTGTCAGGTAGGCAAACACAAATAAACACACATGTACAAATGCAAGGCATAGTGTTATGTAGATGTCTGGTTAAGCATGTCGATATGGAGATGTCAGGTAAAGCAAACGACCAATAAGCATTGCACACACTTGTAGACAGAAAGTGCATGCTATGCATATTTCACACTGGGCTCTATAGGGGAAGATGTATTTTGCGTGTAGCTTAACAATTGTTATTTTGAGAGGAGGATAAATCAAAGACCTTTGTACTTTGTGCATCAGACAAACAGTAAGTGGGGGAAAAAAAAGAAATACAAATGGATGTCTTTGTTTTATTGTACACTCTGTTTGTTTTACAGTGAGAGGCTAATAGCATGCATAAGAAGTAAAGGGCATAACCAAGAGGGGTTTTTTTTGGGTTTATTTTGCTACAAATATCTTGTGGCAAACCTGCCAGCCGAGATGTCATCAGACCAAGTTAAAAGGAATAAGACAGAGTGACAAATTTCCTCAAAAACAATTGAACCATAATGGACATATGCAGGTCCTACAATTCTGTGTTTTCTTAGAAATTCCTATTCGGCACTTAATAGCGCAAAATGAAATTATAATTTTTGTTTGTTTATTTTTCAAACCTAAATTTCCATCAGCAGAATTTATATCCATTTAATTTTCCTGTTGGTACCTCCATGAAACTTAAAAAAATAAGAACAATGAAGGCATCTCATAATAAGTGTTTACATTAAGTGAATCTTTGCAGATTTCACCCAAAATGCACTGTGAGCATTCTAACACTGTAAATTGGCTACAAACAACAAGCTGGTTGTCTGGTAATTTTATTTAGAACCCCTGTGTCAAAGGTAGGCAGAATAGAAATAACATACTGTATTATCTAGCAGACGATTAACTAGCAACTAAATAAAATCAATTAACTAGTACCCAGAATTAAAACCAATAGTGAACTAGATTATTATTATTAATGTTTATACCACAGCGCTGTTTCTAAATGCTCAAATGTGATTGGTCAGGAGGGTGATTGCTTTTGTAGCTCTGCTTAGATGGTAGTTCTGATGGCAAGGTTATTATTAATATGCTTGGTGTAATAGGTTATTGTTTCTATAGTAACAGTTTACCTAGGGACCTTCTTAGCAGATGCTGCTTATAATTGTTTTTATTGTTATTGTTATTGTTCTCCTATAACTGCATGCTTTAACACGAACACTAACACTACCTACCTTTGTCTAAATAAGCCAAATACAGGGTCCTTTACCCACACTGGTCAAGGGCATCTATCTATGTGCATGATTCAGGTCAATGCGTCATTGTCATTTGCCTGTCTTATTTTTATCTTCTTCACGCAGCTTCTTTTCTCGGACCATTCCCTGTTTTCCACCATGATATGTTTCAGCTTGGACATTTTCTAAAGCTGCTTCACTGTAAGCTGTCAAGCTGCTTGTGCAATCTGTGTGGTGACATTTAAAATCAATACCAATTTTCAAAAGGCTAACATTCTTCATGTCAGGACTACTGTAAGTCTTCTACCCCATTCAACAACATCTGTAGTGTATTTACAGCACTTTTATTTTTTACCTGTTTTGTTCCTCCTGCAGTCAATTACATAGAAACCCATCCATCCACAGGTAAGGATGAACTGTGCAACAAAGCATAAATCATGTAAATGTTGTTGTGAGATAAAAATTGCTGAAATGGCCAACAACTGAAATGAGCAGCATGTTGCATTACCCATTAAAGACACTCACTCAATTAGTCTTAAGTGTGGTCACTGAGGGTTCAGGTCATGTGTGAAGTGAATTTAAAATGTCGTTATGCTCATGCAAGGTCTCATCGTGGACTCGTATCTGTCTGTGTTTTACTCATAGAGAACAAGAAGACCGGGTCAGTTACTAATCCCTCTTTTTAAATATTCATTTTCCGATGAGTAGCTGTAATCCTCCAACAACTCACTCATTTGAAGTCAAGGACTATGTCAGGAAGGTGCCACAGACAGCTTGGTATGACCCATCTCTTAGATATACATATGATAAATTTTTCATGGCTGCTCGTAAGCATGATATATTCATACTCCGCTTTAATAATATTTATGTTTAAAGGGTGGGATGGAGGATATGGAGAGGGTTTGTCAGGCTAATGAGTTAAAACAGTTTTTTTTTTTACATAGATGGGGTTTGGACAGAGGCACAGTATTGAAAGAGCATTTAATGCCAGTTGTGTGCCCTTTTTTCATTAAGAGTTTCGTAAAAGTTGATTTCTTAATCTGGCTGGGAAAACAGACAGCAAGTGATAAGACGTGCAGTGGATTTTAATTCACCTATAATTAAATGTGAACACATTTTTGCACCGTGCACAGCAGCAGCCCCAATGAGCAAGTGAAAATGCTGCAGCATTTCCACAGACTTTATCATTCCCTCCAGCCTAGGCATGCTGCGAACGACAGAACACCACAGAGAGAGAGAAAGAGGGAAAGGGGCCATGAATCAATCTGTGTAATGGGGGAAGGCCAAACGTAATAAATAATACAATAACAAGGCAAACTAATGAGCTGTTGCCAAGGTGAATTTCGCAGAATAGTCCCTCAATGTACAACCCCCCCCCCCAACCCCATAACCCCCCACCCATAATCCGGGGGAGCCGGTGGATGATAAAGCGGTGCCATAAGGCAACACCTGTGCAATTAAAATGTCCGAATCTTCTTTGCGCATTACATTAATTTCAGCCTTTTGTAAAGCCCCGTAGAGCATGCTAATAATCTAGCCTACTTGACTCTGTGTCTAGCCGAAACAGGGTGTCTAATTAGGCAAAGGTAATTAATTAGAGATAAACGGACTTAATCAAGAGCTGTTAGCGCTCTTTCTATGTCGTCATTAAGATGCTTGGGTCTGCTATGCTCTGATTGGCCACTCTACCACCTATCCAAAGACTATAAGGAAAGTCTGGGTGGTTTGCAATATGCATATTTGTGGTTTAAGCATAAGGGATACTCCACAGCCACTATGTCAAATAGAAAAATAGATAAACTTCATTGTATGATTGTATGTGTATGATTGCATGATGTATTTCTGACATCATCCCTTTGTTAGGTATAATATACATACTTACTATTTACATATTGAATGTATGCTTATGTTCGGACTCCACTCCTAAAGCATTTGTTACATTTATCCAATGTATCCAAACGTACCTCAAGACAGGCAAAATCCAATCCAAGCATAGTTTATAAGAGAGCCAACAGTGGTACAAGTAGACAGGTAACACACTAATAATCATATTAAAGCAAGGTTGCTTTTATCCAACTGTCCAACATTTTCTATGGTCAGGTACAAGTGTGAAGCATCATAAAAAGCTTGGGCTTGCTTATAACCCAGAGATCAGAACGTCCTTCTGACTCAGACAGTGATATAGTAATGGACACGGTGTCCTTGGTGTTCTCCAGCGTGTAAGTGAAAGTATGATAGTATAGAACACATGGTGTAATGCCTTTATAGAGAGATTCAATATATTCAATATATATCCATGTACAAATTAGCGAGAAAGAAAAAAAAAATGATACCAGTGCAGTGGTACAAAGAGTTGGGAACAAGTTGGAATTCTGCCTGTACTGCCTTATTTAGCCCAAGGAAAACTGACAGAATTTTGATATAAGTATCCACTTAAGTATCATGACATCAGACATGTTACTAGCTGTGAAAAGCACATTTTGTAAATAAGATGCTAAAAATAAAAGTTTAAGGACATCAGAAAACAGGGTATGATTATACTCACAATGATTACAAAGCAGCACAATGTCTAACACGGCACTAAATTAGGGAAAAACAATTTCTAAGCAATATGGTATGTCTTGTATTCTGAATATAACAAGTCAGATCTAAAAGAGTCTTGCCTTGTCAGTACTATTTGCAAAAGCAAAAAAGTTGACATCATGTTTTATGCTGCAGATTCAAGAAGAATGTCTCTAATCTACAGCACGTTTCTATCATATCAACGGTAAAGCGGTACTTTAATGGCTATGCTAATGTATGCTGGCGGAGTACACAGTAATTCAAAAGGAAGGACAGAGAGGCATGGGAAAGGAAGATGGAGAAAATGTGAGAGATATGACATAAAAAAAGGTTTACAACCAGAAATGGTTTGTTGTGTGGGAAGCTCTGGCTTAGTGGGCCTTTTGAGCAGAGGAATATTTTAAGGATTGTTATTATTTTCTCCCTCCCCTTCTGTCCTTGTACACATGGGAGTCGTCTGCTACAAGGAGGCAGGCCGCTCCCTCGACACACATCATTAGAGGGTTTTTTTACAAGCGACAAGCAGCCTATTTGGCTGTCATTGGGATTGTTTGAAGAGAATATGTTTATCTGCCGCATGCTCTAGAGGGACCAGCATCAGAGAGAAAGAGCGAGCATATCGCCTATGAGTATTTGACACCGCTGTTATGCATTTGCCAATACGAAGGCTAATATGCCAGGAATGGTGTCGTCTAAATTGACAGCTCATTGTCCTGCGTCACCGCAAATGGGACCTGACCTTTGACTTCTGTTATTATACACAAAATGACCCTCATGTTAGCCACTAACCAGCTGCTAACTGCTTAAACAACCCGTAGCTAAGAAGATACACATATAAAAGCCATCCATCATGATTCTTTATGTAATCATTTTATATCGTTTTTGGCCAAAGAAAAGTGGAACAAGGGAATTCTTTTTTTCAGAATTTGAGCATATTATTTAATATTATTATTATTTATGTAATTCTGTTTAGACCTAAAAATGTAAAAGTGTACACTGACATTCCAGCAGCGTGTGTGTGTGTGTGTGTGTGTGTGTGTGTGTGTGCGTGTTTAAAGGCAGTCTAGTGGCCAGGCTGGGCCTGCACAGGACAAGCGACAGCCACGAGCCTCGTCAAGAAGCCACGCGTGTATGCGGATATGATGGACTGTCAGACAAGAAACGAGGGCCGATAATCCCGCCATCACCGACCCAAAGTGCAGGGCTGAGTGTGTGAGAGACTGCAGATGTGTGTGTGTCGCATTTCCAATTGAAATGAGACAGAACGGAGTCATACAGATCCCTCATTATCCCATTTCCCTTGGGGGAGTGACGGCAGGCTTTCAGTGCATAAGACAGAGAAGGAGTGATCTCTCTCTCTTTCTTTCTGTCAAAAGTAAGGGTTGGAGGGACACAAAAGATGAATACTACCTCTTATTAGGAAAAAACAAACAAGCACGTACTGGTGTGACTTGTGGCTGTGCGGAAACACTACACTGAAATTCCCCTTGCCAGTGAGATTAGAGAGCAAGGAAATAAAAAGGTGCTTGGTGTATTTTTAAAATGGCTGATTTTCCCCCTGTAATGATATCCAGCGCAATTAAGCACTGGCTTCAGGCTCTTTGTGTCCTTGTGTGGAAAATCTCAATTATATATGTGTGAGTAAGAGAGAAAGAGAGGATGAAGTGTGTATTCATATTAGTGTGAGGCTGAATGTGTGGCTTTTAGTCCCTGGGTGATATACATTTCAGAAGACACCTCAAGGTTGAAGTAGACTTGTTTACAGCATGTACATGTAATTTTGAAACACTTCTGTATGTTACAAGTATATGCTCATTTATTTTTTAAGAACGTGAATCAAATTTTAAAATAAGGCTGAAGAACACACCAATCACAAGATTTACATTCACTCATGGAAATTAAACAAGAGAGACACTGCTAACATGTATCTAATGGCTTTAAAGTGAACATACTAAATGCTAGAGGGTTTCTCTTCATTTCATTTACTTTAAACATATCACTGGGTCAGTAAAAAAAAATACGTCAAGTTAATAAAATTGCTGCATTAACAACTAAATGAAATAATTATCAGAGTCTACACATTGCTAAATGACCCACTAAAAGACACAAATGTAAGAGCTAAATGTGTATATGTTTATACATACCAAAATACCAAATCTTAATGTTTGTTTGGCACCTGTGATTGTGATGATATGAAAATTAAAAAAAAACCTTTTTGTGTTGTGCTTTAAAGCAGTGGTAGCTTAATAGGTGATATATATATATATATATATATATATATATATATATACATACATATCAGAAGACACCTCAAGATTGATTTCGAAACACTTCTGTATGTTACATGCATATTCTCTTTGCTGCATGCATATTCTCTGCTTTTTTTTTTTTTAAGGCTTTAACCCTCCCCTGCTCTGCTGTGTGCCTAATTGTAACAAATTTCCCCTCTCAGAATATAGCACGGGTCTGAACGCAATCAACACTGCATTTATTTTTCTGAGTTCACATGTTTTTTGTTTTTTTTAAAACATGCATATCTGTTATAATTTTTAGAGTTAATAGTTGTTGTTTGGTTCTCTTGGTCTGAACCAAAAAGGAAAATACACTGTTGCATTTTAGTCCTGTTCACACTCATTTATTAAATAAAAAACATCCACAGAAGACTTATGGAAAAAGTCACTACCTGACTGGGTCGAGTAATCAATTAAGAAGACCAATCAAATGAGGCATCCTTGGGAAAAGTTTTGAGCCGCACTGGATAAAAGGGAGAGGAAACCAACCAAACCACTGTTGTGTCAAGGCATAAAGAACAGATCAACAATGCCGAGAGGAAAGGAGACATCTGAGGACATCAGAAAGAAGGTGGTGACAGCCCATCAGTCTGGGGAAAGCTACAAGACCATCTCTAAAAGATTCCAGCTTCATCCATCCACTAAAAGACAAATCATTTACAAATAGAGGGCACTCAGCATCACCTCAACTCTGCCCAGAAGTGGACAACCAGCAAAACTTACACCAAGAAGCACCAGAAAAATAATAATAATGCAGGTAAAGGCCAACCCACGCATCACCTCCAGAGACCTCTCTGTCAGCATCTGGGATAAATCTACATGCGTCTATCAGGCAAAATATCAATAGACATGGCATTCACGGGAGAGTTGCTAGAAGGAAGCATCTGCTCTCAAGAAAGAACGAAGTTGCTCGTTTAAACTTTGCCAGAGAGCACTTGGACAAACCAGAGGCTTTCTAGAAGTTCATTCTCTGGACGGATAAGTCCAAAATTGAATTATTTGGCCACAGTCACAGACGCCATGTTTGAAGAAAAGTCAACACTGCATATAAAGAGAAGAACCTCCTCCCAACAATGAAGCATGGTGGTGGAAATGTGAAAGTCTGGGCCTGCTTTTCTGCCTCTGGACCTGGACGACTTTGTATTATCCAGGGAACCATCAATTCCCAGGACTATCAACACATTCTTGACCAGAATCTCCTGCCAATGACAATGACCCAAAGCATTTCAGCAAAACTGCCAAGGAATGGCTTAAGAGAAAGAAGATTCGCACTCTGGATTGGCCCAGTCAAAGTCTGGACCTCAATCCCATAGAAATGCTGTGGCAAGATCTGAAGCGGGTGGTACATGCCAGGTTTGTGGTTACAGAAGATGTTTGGTTGAAGTAATGGCTGCAAAAGGAGGTGCCACAAGCTACAAACTAAATGAGTTCACATACTATTGTACTTGGCAGATTTTCATTTTTTTGAAACATAAAATACTTTTGTTGAATAAATAATGAAAATATACATCTTTTTCTTAGTGTCCCTTATTTGGAAGGTCAGCTTTACAAGTTGAGATTTGGATGTTCATTTCATATGATTATTATAATTTTTCTTTTGAAAACAATGACAATGTTTGGGTGGTTCACAAACTTTCAAGCAGCACTGTATATATAGTGGGGTCCAAAAAAGTGAATACAATATTTCCTACTTTGCATTCTTTTCTAATTCAGTGCAGTAGTTTTTATTACAAATTATATGATTAACAATAACTTGAGTGAAAAGTAATTTTAAACTTTCACAGTAATTGCTCTGTTCCCTTTTTAGGTTAATGAAAATTTGCAGTCAGGCTCTATACATTCTTCCATTTTCAAGAAAATATGATCTTTTGTGTAAATTTACTTGCATTTAATTAGGGACCTAAAAAAGTGGAGAAGTATTAAATAATTAAAATATAAAACATTTACTTACTTTGTTTTGCATATATTTAAAATATTCTATTCAAAAATATTTGGTTTATTTCCATATATTTTTTATTTCCATATTTCCATATGTATATATTTTAAATGGAAAAAGAAAATCAATGAGATCTCAGACTCCCATCAAATTGCATAGTAAACAATAATAATAATAATAATAATAACAAAAACACAACAAAACACATGCTATCCAGTGTTGACAATTACGGTCACCTTCACTAGTTACCAAAAGTTCCATCCATAACAATTTTTGCAGTACTTTTTAATTTTAGGTTGAAGACCTGTTGACCAGTTGAAGCTCAACCAGTTAGGTTTGAAGACACTGTGTGATTTGCAAAAAATGCCTGCAAGTATCTCGTTATAAATCACAGCCTCTGATACAGTGAACCACTAATAGTACTGGGTTGTGCCTTACCTCCAGAAAAAATGAGTATCATTTGGAGTGGTCTGATGAGTCATGATACCAAAATGTTTTTGGATGATGGTTTCCATAGACTCCATGCAGTCGGTTGTCATTAAGGCACTGTGCTGGCTGGTTGTGGTTCCATACTGTGTGGGGTGTGTTCTCATAGCATAGCATTTATATGTTTTACTGCTCAGTGATCTTTTGTAGTTGTTCATGGACTTGGGTGGTTACAAAAATGGCATGGCTTACCATCCCTCCAGACATCTTCTGTCCACTTGTGAAATCTGTGGCATGTTTGCTGCTGGAGTAGGACCTACGATACTAGTTCCTGTCCCATGACTGTTGGCATGTCAACATAATTAATTCACATGTATAGTTCATTTCAAACTGTTTTAAAATTCATTAACAAAAGCATACCTCAGGTCTTTGTACTTAACCCTTTTTTCTCATTGTTCTAATCATTTGATATTCTTATGAAACTCAGGTCTACCTCTGTGGAGGATGCCTGCCTTTCAGTTTCCTGTACAGATATATTTCAATCTGGATGAAGGACTGCCTTTTGAAACCAGTATTTTTTAAGACAGAGTTTCTTGTCATCCTGGCAAGTCCCTTGATCCAACATATCACCATCAAGTACAGCACGTCATTGCTACTAGCATCAAGGTCCTCCAGGAACTTTGGAGTAAAAACTAATGACTAGCTTGCCTTCATAGACCACATCACAGTGATTTCTGCATCATGCAGGTTCGCTGTATATATTATAAGAAAGATCAGACTGGATCTACCTGAATATGCAACACTCCTCCCCGTCCAAGCACTTATCTCACAGTTTAAATACAGAAACTGTCTGAAGGCCTAACTAAGAGCTTGAATTATTAAACCATTGCAGATTATCCAAAATGCAAGAGCACATAATATGGTTTTAAGCAATTTGGGCAGACGTTACAACCCCTCGACATTTACTCCCTCTGGCTGCCTGCTTTCATTAAGGTCATGTCCATAATGCTGCCTATAGACTAACCAATTAACGTTCATCCACCTACATGGAGTCACAGTATATGAGTATACGTAGGTGGAGAGTATTAAAATGCTAGTTAAAATGACAATTTTAACAAGTCACGTAACATGATATTTGTTGTAAATAAGTCAAGAATTGTCTGATAACAGGAGAAAAGGAGTTTGGCTGTAAAGAACCGTCTGAGGGAGCTTTTTTTCCCTGCTTTATTTTCTGCTTCTTCTATACCTCCAGGCCCAAAGCTGGAACATGTGGAACATTTTGACACCTAAATGCTAAACTGAACTGATTTTGGATGATAATAGAAGCAATGACTCCAAGCTGTATTTCTAAAGAAGTAAGAGCAGACATTCAGAAAAGAGAAAAGATGCAGAATTAAAATAAGGAGAAGAACTGACATTGTTGGTTATGAAAGCATTGTTTTTGTAGCTGATTACACAGTTATTGTAAAAAGCTATATTTAAAAGTAAAGGAAGAGAGAAGAGCAGCCAGCTGTACCACTTTCCTGCTTTTCCCACTGGTTTGTTTTGTTGGTTTGTTGTAGAAGAAGCACATCATAAAAATCTTGTCAAATGACACAAATTTATGCAAAATTGCTGTATGTTTTCTGTCAAGATGCTTCCATTATATTTTTGAAACATAATTTTGCCACAAGCTTGCAACTCATTAGCAAACAATTTAACTGCTAAAATCAAACCGAGAAATTGTTGTCAATATTTGTTAAGTATTATTGCAGTTTCGTTGATTTTGACAAGTGCTAAAATATATTTCACATAAAATCCCATTGATGGAGACTTTCCTCCTCCTTGTTTTTTTTTTAATCTAATATTCTTACTATTGAAGAGGTGCAGTCAGTATCAATGCTGCCTCACATCTCCAGGGTCCATGGTTGGTCCTGAGGTCAGGATACCATGTGTGGAACTCTAAATATTTTTTTCTGTGCATCATGTGGATTCTCCAGTTTCCTCCGACATCCCCAACACATACAGGTAGACTGGCAATGCTAAATTACACCCATAAAAGTGAACACATATGTGCTTTGTGGCCACTGTTGCTGGGATCGGGTCTTTTGTGACCCTGTGACCAGAATAAAATGTTTAATGAAGATGAATGAATGAATGCTGTAAAGAAGGGTCCATCAGTTATATCTGACATGGGGCCAAGTACTACTTTAATGATGTCATCTGCACACACATACGTGTGTGAGTTTCAGTGGGAAAGAGTATAGCTTGTATTTTTCCATTAAGTCTGTAGTTGTATGTTTCAGGTTTTTAAGTACTCTGAATCACTCTGCACTCTGATAATAATGAGCATTGTAATTTGACCAAGCTGAAGTAGAGAAGATGGACATGTGCAAAGGTCTTGCCTCCTCAATAGACTTTTCATAGCAGGCAAAAATATTTTATTGATTTAAGAAAAGCCCTGTTCAAATTCAAACAATGTTTTTCATTATTTTTTTTTTCCAGGACAGGATTGTACAAGAAGGTTTTACATAATATGATATTTTATTGTTTTATTCCGAGTTGCAAAAGTCATGGTCGTAAAGCAGAAAGGTGTTGTAAAGTCTTGGCTCCCGTTATGCAAATCTGAAGTAGCCAGACAAAAATAAAAAATCTTATTTAGTCTGTGTTATATTAATCCAAGAGCAAAGGTAAGGTACACAATTTTCATCAGATTTTACCACTGATTTCAAGTTTTTAATTTTTTTTGGTAATTACTACTTCTTCTTGTATGGCGCAAAATTACTGCCAAGAGGGGTTACTAAAAATGGCGGCGAGTGAACAGACTTCTCTGACTTTGAACACACACACACCAGTGAACACTAGAGGGCAGTGAACACACTTGCCTGGAGTGGGGTGGGGGGTGGGTTTGGGGGCAGCTCCAAACTGCTGTGTCTGGGGTGCAGTTGGGGGAGTTAGGTGCCTTTCTCAAGGGCATCTTAGTCGTGTCTTGCCCTGTGTGGGGTTCGAACCCGAGACCAGTTCCCTAACCACTAGGCCACGCCTGGAGTGGATTACTTTGCCTCTTATTAAGGTACTATTGTCCTTGAAGTATTCATAGGTCATAAGAAGCTGGATCTCCTTTAAAAAAGTCATTTACATAATCTGATCCTTGACTGGACCCCTGATAAATGAAGACGTAAGGGACGAAGCGGGGTGGCGTGACTGTAATTACAGTTAAGACGAATCAGCCTGTCGAGGTGTCCAGCTTTGTGTGTTCTTCACACCGTAAGTCATTTCATCAAGGGATGGAGGCACACATGTTCTCCAATTAGCCTGACAGAGTGGTTGTTAAGAAGTTTAATTAGTAATGGGTGGTCTCCAAGGCCTGGATCCTGAGTGGGGGTGCAAATATAAGACACTATTTTTTGCTCCTTGGTTTTTCTTCCTATGCTATGCGGTGGCTGCTTTAACATGCCTACAG
Source organism: Duopalatinus emarginatus (assembly GCA_028565595.1). Classification (NCBI taxonomy): domain Eukaryota; kingdom Metazoa; phylum Chordata; class Actinopteri; order Siluriformes; family Pimelodidae; genus Duopalatinus; species Duopalatinus emarginatus. The sequence goes on along the minus strand of JAOVVF010000017.1, from coordinate 17,189,279 downwards.
ATGTGTTAAAAGCTAGCAAGAGTGTGTGTGTGTGAGAGAGAGGAGTGAAAGAGAAAGCGTGAGAAAGTAGGGAACAGAAAAGCAAGCGCCTCAAAAAAAAAAAAAAAACCTGTGAATGGACCCAAATTACAATGTAATGTTCCTGCCGTAACTCCAATAACAACTCATTAGCGAACTGTCAGAGACATTTATTTGTTATACTATGCCTACAGCCAAAATGCAGAGCTGGAAAAGTACACTGAATGCAATTAGATTAAAAAAAACATCTAATAAAATATCCTTCAAGCGCAAATGTCATGAGATAAAGAAAAAACAAGCAGCATTTTAATGCCTCTGTGCATCGTTTTCTTGCCTTGTTTCTGGCTTAATGTGTAATAATTATGTTTGCATCATCAAATTAACTTCATTATGGTGCCATGGCTATGGGAAAAGCATTTTCCTGTTGATGTATTTTAGGTGCTGTTCTATGTCTCAGTGGTGTGAATTAAAAGCAGTGGGTTCTAAAAACAGCCAGAAAAACTGCAACCAGTGTCTTCAGCAACACTTTCATTGTTGTTATTATTATTTCTGATGCATTTAGTGGTAGGTTTGTATGCAGTCTTTGGGGAACACTGACTTAGAGCATTTTCTGCTTGGCTTCCCAGACAAAACCTATCTAATTAGCTTCATTCCTATAGGCGAAGCTTTCCACTTGTCTTCCTTTATAATATTATTAAGCATGCTCATGATGCCACTCTCAGCACCATCAATTCTTCCTAAATGCTGTTTTCTTACAATTGATGCTCATGTTTTTTGCATGTAAATGCAGACAGAGCATTTCTCTCCAAGCACCCTGTGCTCCAATTAGCGTAAGTGTGTATATCTATGGCCTCAGGAAGGCCCTGTGCTGATGTGACTGGCTTCTTCCGTCTGACTTTCAAAAAAAAAAAAATAAGAGATATGCTCAAGGCTCTCGGCTCCTGTTAATGCTGTATTTGAGGCAAATTTCTGCTGGTGAAAGCTTCAAAGTTCCTGTTAAACTTCACTAAAACAGGCCTGTGACCCTTTAAAAAATTTACACAAATCAATATGCTCTCCCAGTGGACCCCCTCGGTTTCTCTGTCATCAGTTGGCTTGTCACAGATCCTGTTATGATGCAGAGGAAATTCCTTAAAGAACAGACGGAGATAACCGGGAGCAATGCAGGAGACACTAAAGCTTTATTTTACATAGCCGAAGGGCCAACGCAATGTGCTGCAAACACAAACAGTCTGCTAAATGCTGTCACTGGAGACCCGAGTTTAGGATGAAAAACTTTAAAGCTGATATTCAAATGAGGGGTTTGTCATTTTTTTTTTGTTATGTTTGAGCCAAACTGCAAGCACTGATATATTTGGAAAAAAATACCACTTGAGAGATGTACACCGTTTTATATATTTTATATATTTTATATTTTATAAGTATGAGCACATCTGCTGTGTGCATGAGTGCAAAGGGATTTTGATAGTGTTCACAGGGACACATACCGTACTGTTTAACACAGAGGCCCCCTGTTTTCTTCCTGCTTACTGGTTCCCTCAGCTCCTGTAATTTCTCCACCCTGATCATGGTTAGCATCTGTTTCTTGTTTATTCAAATCTCATTATCATAGTCATTATATCATAATATTCCTAATAATATTGTCTTATTACCCAACAGTCTTTTAGTTGCGTTCTTTGTGAGGTATTGCATGATTATATATTACATATTTATACTGTTCTTACTCACATTTCTAATTTGTTTTCTTTTTTAAAAGTAGTTCTTATTTTCAAACTTTTAATCATGTATTATTTGACTGTTTCTGGTCTCGACTCAAGTCTGTATGTTGAAATGATCATCAATTTGCCTTTAAAAAGACAAAGGTAATTGGAAATCTGTATTTTTTGTGGCCATTATATGAATAACATTTTAAATATATTAAAATACATAATAAACATTATAATAATACAGGATAATATTGCATCATTGGTCATTTAATTTCTTGTTTTAGTTCAACTAATGATGAAAAGCACTTTTTGATTGAAGTGTAAAATAATTTGCACAACTTGACCAGACTGTGCGGCCCAGTGAGCTACAAAGCCGAGGTCGCATTTTGGCTTTGGGCTGTTCAGAGCCGTGAGAACTGAGACAGCCATCATTCAGACGCAGAGCAGAAAAGGTAAAGGGAGGAGGGTAGAGACAAAAAGACAGACATACACACAGACACACACATGGGGAGAGAGAGAAAAAGGCGAGGGTGTTGTGATGCTCAGTGGATGTTGCGTTTATGATATGCAAGGGCTGCTTGATGTGGCTGTAACTGCTCTGGAAAGCCTGCTGACAGGCTGTTGTAGCTGCTTGCTGATCACAGGCAGTAAAAGCATGCAGATGGTGGCAGATGATCAGCGTACTGCGAGCGGAATATAAATATGGCTGCTGTTGAAGGGAGGGAACAAACAAACACACACACACACACACACACACACACACACACACACACACACACCCTAGACAAACAGAAACACTAGTACCACTTACACTATCTTAACCTACTCAATGCTGCAGTCCTTTCACATTTAAAGGCTACACCCAGTATTAATAGCATGTACTGATAAAGCATACTAGAAATTACCTGTGCATATATTTTTAAAAGAGTTGTAAAAATTTTGTACTTCAGTAT
>JAOVVF010000017.1:17160988-17174805 GCA_028565595.1 Duopalatinus emarginatus | reverse complement strand
CTATGTAAATGAACAAGGCTTTAAAGTGAAATGTTAGAATTAAAATGGTGAACACATGTTATGCTAAAAGTACTTGTACTTATTCACTCACATACTAAGCAGTACTGAACATGAACTACGGGTGAATCGCAGGGCCGAATTAGAATTTGCGTTAACGGCAGTATTTTTTTTTATCGCGATAATTTGAGATCACGCTAATGCGTTATCATGTTAACTTCAAAAGCCCTAATATATATATATATATATATATATATATATATATATATATAATCATGCAGCAATATGAGTGATGCCCTTTAGTGTTCAACCTTACTCACAGTGTCAAAGGTGGCTAAATCCAGATAGTAGGGTCTCGAGAGAATAAGATCATGAACAGCTTTAAAGATGGTCAACAAGGCCACAAGGCCAGAGCCAAGACCTGCAGTCTCAGCTCAGCTAAGAGAGCTCACACCTGCCAATGAAGAATAATCACACATAACCTCTTAAATTCATATTACTGAAGTCACTCTGAAGACATTTCACTTTAATCCACATGGCACATAGCCCACACAAAGAAAACACCACATTTTACATTACGTGTGTTTACACAAGCAATACACTATGATTTTTGCACAAAACTCAAATAAATGAGGTGTGATGCTACTGTTCACTGTATCTGTAGTAAGACTACATGGTTGTTCAGTATTAGGATGAATTGAATCATTACATTGTGGCCATTTACAAACATTTTAAATCTAATGTACTATGTCATCTAGTATTTGCGGTTCAGGCTGCGTTTGAGCTGAAGGTGTGTGTGTGTGTGTGTGTGTATAAGTGGGTTTAAATTCACATGCAATAAACAGCCAGTGCTCATAAACATGGTTACATTGGAGTGAATGTTAGACTCTGTATTATTTTTAGCAGGGCTGCATAAGTTTCCCCTTCATGTGCAACTCAGCCTTATTAACATCTTGTTCAGCACAGGAGGCTAAAGTCACATTCATTTGTAGTAATTAATAGTGCTGATGCATCTGACAGTAAATGCTATGAAGTGCCTTTGATTGTTCTCTAGCTGCTGCTGTTCTTGTCTCGTCACCTCAGAGGAATTTGGAAATATCAAAGCTCAGGCTCCATCTGATAAATGCCAAAATGCAATTTATAAATGTTAAATTATTATATTGATTTGATTCAGTGGCATTTTGATGCCTGCAGTGTCTACTCCCCTGGTAGAACTTAGAGGAATTGAGTGCTTGTCACCAAAACGGCCTGCTTTTTTTGCTGAGAACAATTGCCATAGGCCAGCCCAACAGGCATGGTTTAATTGCCATTAATTAAAAGCATAATTTTTTTCTTTGCTGCCTCTGCTTTTAAACAGGGCTTTATGTACTTGCTTTTTTCCCTCTCCCTCCTCCCTCACGCTTCTCAAAATCCCTTCTGGCTAGCAAAGGTCAACCCCCCCCCATACACACACGAACACACACCTTCCCCCACCACTCCCTCCTATCTACACATATCTTGAACCATCTTTTTAACACACTCTTCTGCGTGATCCAATGTGAAGTGCGAACGGCACAGTGATATTTAGTAAACCAGCTTCCTGCTTTATTGCAGTGTAATGAGGTCAAATGAATCCCCCTTGTAAGTGAGCTGAGACAGCTACGCTTTCCAAATGCTTTCTGACAGCGAGGCAAACAGCCGGTAAACATGACAGCAGCTCCCAGTGAGAGTGGACACTGAGGAAACAAAAAATAGACACACACACACATAAACCTTGCAGTTATCACAAGCACACTTGAGTTTTTTCTTACAGTATCCTTCTCCTAGATCTTTTTATAATTCAACAGCTTTACTGCACAATGATTTATGATTAAATTTATATTCACCCAATAGTCACCAATTCATAAACACCATTTTTTTTTGAGTACAGTCTTTTATTTGGCTATCAAATTATGTGTTGAGATTGTGTATTTGTGTGTTTGGAGATGAGTAATTACTGAGTGTCATGGACAATCAGCCATCACTGTCATATTAAATCAGGTCAAAATAATCCAATGTCCCTCACCCCACCCACTACAGGATACAAAAACCACAACAAGCGCTGCAATTTGTTGACACTGTGTAGCCATTTTTGCATATTAGCCACAGCCATATCTGCTAGCATTTGCAACTGTTTCGTTTTATGAGCAAACGGGTCCCGCAGAGCCCCCTGTGCCTGATTTACAAAAAATAGAAGAGTGTACAGCCCAGCTAAGGGTCGAGGAGAGAGCAGCACACATAAATATGCACAATCGGCTAGCCACTTTAGCCATCCTGATCGATGCTAGCGCCAACACACCAGGCAAACATCTTAAAAGCGGATGAGATTTCGCTTAATTGGGAGCTTTGCAAGGCCGGCCTTGGCTGCACTCTATTCCCATCATGAAGTCCCTGGAAACTAGGCGCGAGGATTTTTGTAAACTAAATGCACAAGCTTGCTGCCTTCATTTGTAATCAGGTCACAGCACTAACCTGTCAATTTGACCTACATAGCATTATACCTTGGACTTTAACTTTTTCATCTTACACGTGGATGCACAGACATTCATATACACATGCACATGCACACACAAGGTCCACGTCTATTTTTTTCCCCCGTTCCTCACAGTTGACCATGAAGTATAGGAGAAAGTTCCAATTAAAATTAAAATAAGCTCTTTTAACGGCCTCTTAAATTGACAACTGGACAATGATTTTCATATTGGTATCTGTCAGAGATGTGGGAAAATCCTCAGTTGATAGGGCCCAATGCTTCCAATTAGGAGGTGAGGAGCACCTCAGCCGGTAATGATTTCCAGCTCCCTAAAGATATGGCACAGACACTTATTGCAAATTACTGACAAAGAGCTGTGCTGTATTGATGAGGAGGAACAGCCAGTGCTCCAGTGTTCCCATCAGGTGAGCGAGTAACAAGGGTAAGGCCTGGGGATCATCTTCTCTCTCTCTCTCTCTCTCTCTCTCTCTCTCTCTCCCCTTCTACCTCCCTTTCTCCTTGAATATAGTAAATATAGACTTAATATCAATTTTGTGAACTTGTACTGATCCTGACTGTAAGTCATTTCCATTTGTCTAAAAGTCCTTACACATTAAAGGTGAAAAATACAGCTCTCTGTTACACTTCTTTTTTGTGCTTATATATACTTCTAGTTGACCATTTTAGGCACTTGTAGCAGATCATACATTTTTCTGTTACAGTCAATACAAGCACAATCTTTTTTTTTTAAATAGGCTAAATAGTTTCAACCTCTGTGTATGCCTAGTTTTAATAAAACACTCATTTAAAGTCCCTTCAGGATATGAGAGCAAGTAGATAATAATTTCCATAAAGCTCATGTTATTTAACTGCTTTTATGTGTCATTTTGTTTGGTCTGTGAAAATTATAGTGTACATATACATTACACTGCAGTAGTTAGAGTGTGTGCTGTACATTACAATAAGGTTAAAATAAATATGACATATTCTAGTGTAATACTGTGATTTCTTTATATTGAATACAAAATATATATTGCTTGATTATATTGTATTGGAGTCAGTGAAATGTCACAAGCCCTGGTTAGGCCTTGTGACCAGAGGTTTGTCAGTTTGATCCACCCGCAAATGACATGCCAGACGTGCCGTTGAGCAAGCTCCACCTAACACCCAATAGAACAAGTGTGCTCAATGACACCTAGTGTACATATTCACTAGTGTGTGTGTATGTGTGTTTCACTGCAAGGATGGATTAAATGTGAAGGTCAAATTCCTCTCTGTGTAAGCACAATGGTCTATGAGTGGTTCAAATTGTGTTTGCTTCTGGTGTTAAGCCTTCTCAGGACCCAAACTGTTGCCATAAATGCACACAATTGTCTTGACTGGAACTAATAGGTCCAACCTGTACCAGCATGACAGTACTCCTGTGCATGAAGTATGGTTTGCCAAGGTTGGCATGGAAGAAATTGAGTGTCCTGCAGTGAATACCTTTGTGATCAATTGGAATACAGACTGCATCCCAGCACTCTTTGGCCAACACCAGAGGCCAACTTCAATAATGCTCTTGTGGCTGAATTGGCAAATCCCCACAGCCATGAGGACTATATCTGGAATGGGATTTTTTTTCTAACTCAAATCTAACTTGCAGTGGGAACATGGCAGGTCAGAAAGCAGGCTCATTTTTAAATCTTACAAGGTGTAAGCATTAGCTGAGCCTAACACATATCAGCTAGTGCCAGTCTAAACTCTAAACACCTTCAGTGCCAGGCCTGAAACGAGTTCTCATATTCTCAATTAACATCTGTTAGGTTGCTAGTGGTTACAGAGGGTTCATGGGGGTCGCTTTTCAGACTTAAAATAAAATTGCATTAAATTGCTCTCTATTAAAAATCCCAACAATTTTGATATATGGTAGGTTAAAAGAATGGTATAATTGCATTTTATTCCATTTATCTATTACCTATTTGGGGGTTTATTAATCACAAATACAGAACAAATGGTTAATCAACACCTCAAGATTTTTGAAATACCTTAAATATCCTTCACATTCAGATGACTGTTGCTTACTTATCTCTTTGACTTGATATTTCTCACTGCACAAAAAAGATATGTATGTAATATGTTGCCTCATATTTAAAGCAATTTATAAAAGTCAGATCAGTCCCTCCATATCCAAGCAATGTGAACATCAGATATGTTGTCTCCACAGGCGATGTAACAAATATAAAGCACAGGGAACACTCAACAACACTGATAGACAACAGTCTAGGGTTCTTCATTTAATAATTCATAAAGATCATGTAAGGTTAAGGAAAGAATGCTGAGATACGTTAGGGTCTGTATGTAAGAACAAATTTATTTCAGTCTATATGTACAGATAAACAAATATCAAGTGGCTTTGGCAGCGGCAAGTGAGACTGACATTAAGTGCTTTAGGTGATGTGTGGGTGTATTCTTCTGAGCACATATGTCTTCACTCAGTGATTACTGTAGTCAATTTTACTCACATCAACTCTATGCTATGCTGTCAACAACATGTTTATTTACTGATTTATTGATTTGTGGCAGAGGAGCTCCAGCAGTGGGGTAGCAATGCAGTGCAATGGGTAGTGTTACTGCCTCACCGCTCCAGTGTCCCTGGCTCGAACCTGAGCTTGGGTTACTGTCTTACTGTCTGTGTGGAATTTCTGTGCATGTTTTTCCCATTCCCATGGTTTTCCCCTTTCTCCCTCCTCATAAACACTTGCACCTGTAAATGGATTGCACAACATAATTTGCATATAGATGTGAATTTAGAGTGTAAAAGTGTGTGTGCATATTGACCAGCATTGGACTAGCATTGCATCCAGGATATATTCCAGCTTCATGCCTGCTGTTAAGCATAGCCTCTAAATTCACTGCAACCCTGACCCAGGATAAAGAGGTTACTGAAAGTGAGGGAGGTTGAAGTTGGGAACAGTAATTTTTTTTTTACTATACACTGCAGTATACACTGTACACCTTTAAACCAAAAAAACCCCCAACATTTTTACATAAAATTTCCTGCTACATTGATTGTACCTACTGCTAAGTTAGTTTAGTCTTAAAGTTTCTTCCCCTGTGTCATCACAGTGAGTTTGTCTTTGCCAGTGATGCCCTGGCTTGCTCACAAGGAATTTAAACCTCCATCCAGAGTTCTGTAACACTGCTTTGTGCCAAAATTGGTTTTTGATATTATTATATTGATTTATTTGTGCCTATATTGATTTGTAGAACTATAATATTTATTTGGGAGTGTACTTTTGAAAAACGCACCTGCAGGTTATACTGAATGAATCCTATGGTGTTTGCTGTTTACTATAGCAGATTTTTCCTTTCTAGTCACCATATATTCATTCATACATGTACAGTAAAAAAGTAAAAGCTATTACCGAACTAACTTGAACACTAACTCTATCTTCATTCATTCATCTTCCATAATTACTCTCTGGGTTACAGCGGATCAAGAACATATTCTAGAAACACTACATGGCTACATGTAAGAAATACATCCTGGATTAAACGTCAGCCATCCGATTTGCATGCCACACTTGCAAGTTGATTCAGATATCTAGCGGCAATTTAGACTTACCAATTCACATACAGTCATGTTTCTAACAGGGAACATGAGTTCCCAGAGGATTTTTCTAAGTGGATACTGGGAGAATCAGTGTTCAGGATCAAACCATAGACCCTGGAGCTGTAAGGCACTAAAACTACTTGCTGTGCCACAGTGCTTTCTGGGAGACTTTCTATAGTATGCTCTTTAGAAACAACATTAGACAATGATTGTATTATTAGTGGGCATAAAACAGTAATGTATTCTAGTATACCTACACAAGGACATTGCAGAATCTTAATAAACCAAGTTTGCACCCCGACAGTCTGATATATTTCTAACTAAATATGCATGTACAGTATGTGTGTATAATTCACACCCAATTACTCTATATATGTGGGAATAAAGATTTTAGTGGACCACATGTGACCATTTACATCTGACCCTATCCTAACTTATTATATACACAACCAATTTGAATAAAGAATAGAGTGATTCGATGTGCTGAGAGTTTCAACAGGACAGCACTTCTCGGTCTACAGGACATCAGCTAATCGGCTCTTCAAACACATTTACCATCCTAACCATTACCTTTTACACTGGTTACTCTCTGGGAAACGCGTCTGCTTCATCAGGACCAGGACTAAATGGCTAAGAAGAAGCTTCTTCCCCATGCCACATGAACTATGAACAGTTAAAGAACCTCAGTAACATACACACACTCTGAATGTGCACACAAATGCTCACAGTTTCTCAGCATATTTGCATATTTGGACTCAACTGATTAGTCACCTGATTAGTCAGTTTACAGTACACTCAGACGTTTGGTCACTTTAAATTTCATTTGCACTATTTGTTAGATGCTTTATCTAATACTCCCTCCTACTCACCCACATATATCCCTTGCCTACACTGTATATATACAGTACACACACACACACACACACACACACACACACACACACACACTTTACTACCTCTTGCCTCTCTACCTCTTGAGTCTTTGGGGAAGCCACTTTACATTTTCATTAGATTTTTGAAATACTTTATTTGTTAAATATTGAACTTTTTTATTCAGCAAAATCCTAAAATTAAGTAAGAAAACAACTATACTTGAGTACCTTATGTTCCACACTGCTCAGCTACATAGTAATAAACACATTTACTCCAACATATTGTTTGAACGATCACCGCTGTATGTAATTGCTGTGGCATGAAATACATTATTTCTATCCTTTTACTCAAATAATTTAAGTGTACTCTGCATTGGGACATGATTCAGGCATATAAATGGTCATTCAAAAGTGTACAATGTAGAACGGCCTTCACATCCAGATGGTTTGTGGTTGCTTTCTACATCAAACTCCTCTGGGCATTTCCACCACTACAGTGAGAGATGCAATAGTCTGAAACCACTTTCTGTTGTTTCTTTTCTAAAGAGCAGCATTGAAGGCCACACCAACCTGATCTCAGAAATGCTGCTAAGGGCAAGTTCCAGCCAATTCCCTGACTTCTTTTAGAATAGTCAAGTCTTGTAATGCTTTGGGCATTGTAAAGAGACTTTCCACCTTCACAAACACATATACACTCACCATGTTGACCCTTGGGATCCACAGACACTTTCAGTGATATAAAGATCAGCTTTTCTCCTTCTTCTTCTTCAAAGTTTTTATATTTTTACATTATGTAATAAATTATGCATATCATAAAGGTTGGTCATATATCATTAAGCTTACAGTGTTATTTGTCTTATGGCAGGAGCTATAATGACGGTGTTTAAAATAAATTGTGCAGGCAATACACTTTGATCTTGCTATTTTTAAATAAAGATGCTGGATGCTGACAGTGTATTCTCATATATAGAATACATATAGATAAAGTACAATGAAATGTTAGAGCTTCCCAGCTTACTGAATGATACAAACTTGTACAAATTTCTCAATATTTCTGAACTTTCCTAGCATTTACCATGGCAGTGTCTCCTAGAGATGAAAAGTCCTCTCTTTCTTTGATATCTCCTGTCCTGATGTCAGCATGAGTGACAGGTGTGCTGACAGGGGGATGGATTGCCACTGAAAAGCCGTCTTTGTCTCAATCTTTCGCCCTGGGCTGTGGGCGTCAGAAACATAAGCCCATCACTTTGTGCCAAATGTTTATCAAAGCCTCTCATTAAATGCTTCGCTTGGTATATATCATCCACATACCCTGTTCTGGCTCTAAATGGCAGACGATAGAGTGGTAAAATATAAATGAAAATAAGATTTCACATGTACAGATACTCATATGTGTGACCTTACAAGCACATATTGCTTCACACTCTCTTTTTTTCTCTCTCTCCCTCTTACACCCCTGAGGTACATATGAAACATTCGGCCCATCAAACAGCAACGGCATCTGACTCTAAGCAAGTAGGAATATCACATGCCCTTTGTAGTCATTCTGAAAGAGACACATGGTCTGAGATCTGTTGTTGTTCTCACTTCCCCTCTCACTCGCCTCTCCCCTCCCTCACATCTTTCCTTTTCTTTCCTGCCGAACGAGCAATAGATGACCCCCTTGGCCAGGGCTGGGACGTTCTTACTCTGTGTTTTGTTTCAAAAGGCCAGTGCGGCGCAAACAGAGTACATGCCCTGCAGTGCCAGCCCTGGGCCATGCCAGCCTCAGCCGCTCCATCACCAAGGGACCAGCCTAACGTCTCCTGACTGCACTTGGCTGCATTTTATTGTCACACGGTCATATCACATCAGTTTGTAGGCCATATGACAGCACCACGGTTCTAACTTGTGTATTGTACTTTTGGCTCTTTTTCACCATTTTAGGTCTTCCTGAGAATGTAATGTCAACAAACCTAAAAAAAAACCTGGTTTATTCTATTATACGTTTCATGTAAATAAGGTTACTGTTATGCCGGGTCAGATGGTGTATCACTGTGAGTGCTGTGAACCCATGGTTTACTTTTATTACGATATGAGTCACAATTTAAAGGCTTCTGTTGGTTCTGTTTTGTTTCAGTTGTACTGGTATTCTTTTGTTTTTATTTTTTCATCCCCCCTCCTATCCTGTTTTCTCCTTCCCTTTCCTGAGCCACACATTTGAGATTCCAGATAATAGGCTTTGACTTCTGGCTGCACGCTTATGGGTCTCTTCATGTTATCCGCTTAGCTCATAGCGCAGAGCCGAAGAACACACACTGGCAGTGACAGGCCAGCCAGTCAGCCAGACGAGCCTGTCAGGATCTCTCATACACTAATGATTTCCCTTTAGTCTATTTTCTGTCTCATTGGCCGTTTCCTTCAAAAACAAAATTGCTCATTTAAATTCTTATGCCTGGGGCATTTTGGTCTTCAAATATTGTTGGAAAGTGAACGGATTAGGCAAAATATGCTTTTTACCCCCAAAAATGTTAATATATTTTCTGGTTCACTCTCTCCTCTGAGGCCAATTAGGGAATTTCTGCTGGCTGCATTAATGTCAAACTGACATCCCCAGCTATAATTACACTGTGCTTGAAACCTAACTTTCACTTGTGGGCTGCATAAACGAGTGCGCTTGGCACTGACACACATGCATACACACATGCATACCCACATACTTCCTACTTTTAATCATTTAATCATTGCTTTGCTATCGTTCCCTTTTTTTTTGTCCCCCTTCAAATTTCACCTGCAGTAACTCTTGTTGCAGAATTTCATGATTTTTTTTTATTTGCATGCACTCTTGATTAAAATCAAAACATATTAAACCAAATTATAAAAAATTAAAACGTATTAAAATATACAAAAACTATTAAAATATATTAAAAAATATTTTTATAACAATATTTACAATATTTAATATTTTTTACTTGTAATATTTAAAATAAACTATTTATTCTTCTTCTTTTATTATTATTATTATTTAAATTTAAAAAGCCACATTAATTCCAGTAAAACAACATTTTCAGAGGAGTGTGAAGTGAGTGATAGGTGGATTGTTGTGTTCTGAACATTATCACAGCAGAAACTATTCTCATATTCAGTCTCCATCAGCCTGTCATATCTGATTCCAATAACAATAACAACCTGGGGCTCGTTTATCCAGCAGTGGTTAGACCTGCAGTGGACAAAATCAATCTGCCTTTTTGATAGCTTGAAAGGAAATCACTTGCCCAGTTAGGCTCGGCATTTCCTCATGCCGTCAATCTTCCTTATTCTTATTTTGCTCCCACTATCATGGTCTAAAGTAGTTCTGTTTTAGCCATGAGCTTGGACTTTCACCTAGGATGTCAGTTAATTGCAGTGATCCTCACCTAATTCCCTGATTGTGTGAAACATCTTGATGCAGATTGCCATTTTTTATCAATGTGTTTATTTGTTTATCACTGGGTTCGTTTACATATGGCCATGCTGGGTCTATGTGAGAATAAAGATTACCTTAAATTAGAGTATATATGGTTTTTTAAAAACAGTTAGCAAACTGGCAAGAACTGTAGCACTGCCTTGAGTTTCATCCATATTGCTAGCACTAGCCTAAAGGTCAGAGCCAACAGATAAACCTGTGCAATCATACTCATTGGCTACTATTAAATAAATCAATCTGAAATTAACACATTGTAGTTTTAAGCATTTCAAATTAAGGCAAACTGTTCAGTCTGCTATGCGTGTATTACATACAGTATGTGTAATACATACACTGGATGCACATCACATATGTAAGTGATACTATTGCATGTAGTGCGAGTGGCTGAATAATTGAAAAATTAAGTTTTAACTACATCTACATCAACTACATTAACTACGTCATCTCCACTAAACTTTGCTATGAGTTTAATGAGTTTATATATATGATGTGATTTTCAAGAATGATTTTGATAATTTTGATTCAATTTACACTTGAAAAAATGTTCTTGCAGTTGAAAATACCTAGAAATGTGTATGTTTTTATGGCTTGTTTTTTTCTAGTATGACCCGATAACTTAATACAGTAAACAAATAATTATCAAATGTATTTTTTCATGTATAGTGTAGATGTAAAGTACAATACTTTTTATTGATCTTAGTCTATGTCTGGCTTATTTAAGAGAGAAAATAACTGAGGGCAACACAGTCAATATCTCCTGCAAACAAAAATTTCCATTCAAATGTCAGAACCTTTCCCACAAAGCAAAAGAGTCATGTTTTCATTAGAGTTTTTTATAGTAATATAAAGGGTAGTCATATAAACCAAAAAATAAAACTTCTTTAACTAGAGGATTATCAAATTCTTTGACCTCATTGAAAAAGATTGCTTCAGCACCTAGGCTTGGATCACTTCACTATGTTGCGTATAAAATGGTCAAAATAAGTCCAATTAACATGAATAATTAATAAACAGATTTTTTTTTTTACTGTTGCCATTATTTTCAGATTTAGATTAACCAAACAATGAAAGAAGATTATGCTAGAAATTTTACCTCTTCAACAATTCCATAAACCTCTTCTGTGCCATTCTCACACTGAGCGCATCATCAGTTCTTACTGAGGTCAGATTGCTGATGCTATGGTTTTTGCCTTTAAGCAGTCATCTACATCGTGAAACATTTTTCCACTTGTTTGGCTGTTGAGCTTCAACACATCAAAAGCTCCTTAGGACCTTGCATGTTCACATACTACCACAGAAGAGCAAGTAATGCTAGGTCATCAACACCACATGAGTGGAGACAGTGCCCACTTGCACATGCCTGTCTTTGACGGCTGTTACACATAATGTCACGTTTTAAATTTTTAAGGAATTAATTCATGAATAACTTTCAGTGCTTTTTAAGAAGAAAAAAATGATTATTTAATCCATTGTGAAAGCACACACTTGCTTTGCTATACTTTTCATTATAGCTCAACTACGGCTGCCATCCTCACATCTCTAGCAGGACACAGAAAAAATCTGTATATGCATATTCAACAACACATGACAACTCAAACAGTTTCTCGACATCTGACTTTTTGCTATTTAACAGCTTTTTGTTGTCTATTAAACATACTTGGAAACTAGCTGGAGTGGATATATCATATACCAAGTCTACCATGTTGTTTGGTAAATTTGGTGAGTCCTGTGTCTGGATTGCTATGTGACCATTAGTCAACAATCAATGAATAGGTGAATTATAGTGGTTATGGATTACATTATTTCCATTCATTAATACTATTTTTCATGTTAAAATGCTTTCCAAAGATAAGTTGATTTGACTTGTATATTTGAACCAATATGGACCCACTGAAAGCATGTGAAAGCGTGCATAGTAACCAGAGCTCAGGATCAAACTCAGGATAGCTTTGAGCAAGCAAATTTGAATCCCAACGATTCCATAGCCATCCATGACCAGAAGTCCAGAGAGCAAAATTAACTTAAAAAACTAATCACAACACATACAAATAATTGGGAAATTACAATAAAAACATAAAAGTTCAGATCAGGTGACTGCAAATGCCATAGTATATGATTTTCATATTCATCAAAACATTCAGTGACCCCACATTCCCAATAGATGTGTGCAGAGTCATCGTAGACCCCATCGTTTTATTATAGGATAAAAGGGATCACCCAGAGAAAGTTGCATTGAGTTGCAATGATGCTTTATTCTATGGGGACAAGTGGAGACAAACCATAGCAGCAAAATAAATATACGCTTCAAAAAACAGGACTGTATTCCTAGCCACTGTAAAGCCACTGTATTCTCCTTTAATTTGTCACCTGCCGGCATCTAGTATCCTGTTTGTGTGAAAAAAAGACAAGATTTGGAGGTAAGGAAGTCAATAGCAAATAGTAAAGTTGGTAATGGGATTGTATGATATCTATCTATCTATCTATCTATCTATCTATCTATTTGTCTGTCTGTCTGTCTGTCTGTCTGTCTGTCTGTCTATCTATCTATCTATCTATCTGTCTGTCTATCTATCTATCTATCTATCTATCTAATATATAAAGATTTTTACATATCAATGTAAGTCATGGCTTGACTATAGTCAGATAAGACAAATAAGTCTATTGATTAAAAATAAAGATCTGCTGAAGGCCAAGTTAAACTCATCACATTTTATAGCGTACGTTTTACTGAGTAACACTTGTTAGTAAAACTATTTAGTCAGTTTGGTTTAGTACTATGTGATAGTTGCTCTTGAGGACAGTGTATACAGGGTGAGAAAGCTACTGAGCAGACAAGAAAGTCTGGGATAAACAGGAAAATCACAGTGAAGGAAAACTGAATAAAGCCATTATTGAAACGATATAAGAGATTTCAGGTCTTTTTTAAGGTTACTTTGGCACACATTTGTTGAACCTCTTGACTGCCCTTGAATAGTGACTCGACGCACGTGACTTCAATCAGCCACGCGCGCCGAACAAAATAGTGGGCGGGGCTATGCGAGACGGACAGCCCTGCTAATTAAGGGACTGAAAAGACCCTTTAGAGTGTTATAACAATCCCCAGTGAAATGTCAGTCAGTCAGTGCAGCGTGCATATAAACCACTGAACACAGCAGGCGGAAAAAAACAAAGGAACCCGTTACATGTTCCATGCTGAAGTCTGCGCTAGAGCCCAGTTTTAGTGCTGAATGAACACCTTCAGAATTAAATTACCACATGCAGTGTGGAATTAACACCCACTGGGTTTAATTAACACATACAGTATTAAATTCACTTGTGTTCATTTGTCTCCAACTGGACTTATGTAATACCGTGTTAACGGTTAATTTAACACTATATGACTCACGTAATTCTGAATTAATTCAGGAGGCTACTGTA
>JAOVVF010000017.1:17128606-17156779 GCA_028565595.1 Duopalatinus emarginatus | reverse complement strand
GCGTTCATGTTTATAGCCGAAGAATGCCAGTATCATTTACAATATTCTCCACCATTTCTTTCCCTTGAGCATTTACCCAAAGTCTGTGACATTAGCCTACAATATCTTTCAGCTGTAGGAAGTCTAAAAAGTTATGTCGCACTAACTCAAGGTAATTTTTTCAAATGTATAGGTAATATATATAAATAATACATAAAATCAATGATATACGCTTTAGCATTATTAATAACTATTATTTTCCGCATAGATCATCACTGGCGAAAATGACAGCTATATTATAAGCTAAGCTGAGAGTCAAATGCATGTTTTAGTCAAATTTAGCTGAAAAACAAAACAAACAAAAAAATAATTAAATAAAAATTAACCTGCATCTAATGCACACATTTTAGTCGCCATTATTTCATTCTTTATATCCAGTATAATTATTCATCTCATCGGAAAATTTACTTAATGATTTTACAGTACAGACAGTGTTTCAGGTGTCACCTGTTAAAACGTCTGAAGGTTTCTGAGACGGTAGCTATGCTTTTAAAAAGCATTTAGATTTCTTAGGCTCCAAATTGTTACGATCAAGTAATATGTCTCTGATTGGTTAGAGGCAGGTGCTGCTCACGATGAGACCAATCAGAGGAGGGAAGGGGGAGCGTGTGTCTGTGTTATAATGTGTTATAATAAAGGAGAGAAAAATCACTGGCTCCCCCCTCCTGACGTCAACGTAGGAAATAACTGTAGAGCATCAACTGGGGAGGATTTCTAGCAAAAAAATAAAAAAAAGAGGGAGAGTTGATATCGAGGAGTTAGAAAGCTCAGAAAGCGCAACTTTTGGAAGAGAAAAAAAGCGAGATAGAGACAGATCGAGAGAGAGAGGGAGAGAGAGGGAGGGAGAGAGAGAGAGAAATAAAGTTCAGGCACCAGTGCTAAAGGACGTGGAGCTACACAAGACCCAGCTGCTTTTTACAGATTTCACACTGAAAGCAAGCGCATCCTGGGAGACTTCATGCGCATCATAATCTGAAATACATCTTAACACACTTGCAAGGATTTTTATTTGGCGGGTTGTTTTCTGTTGTTTAGGTGTGTTCTGTGTTAAGCTTCAAAATCACTTCGGTGAGTTTAATTGCGAGGATTAATAAATAAATTGCGCACTTTTTTACGCGTTTAATCCTGTCTAAAGTACATACACCGTAATTATCTTTTTTTAAATGAATTGATGGGGAAGCAACTCCCTGTTATGCTGACTCCTTAAATCAACATCATTTTTTCTTTTTTTTTCTTTCTTTTTTAATGCCATGGAAGGATCCAGCGCGTCTAGTTTTGGAATAGACACCATTTTATCGTCTGCCGGTTCCTGCAGCTCGGCGCTCGCGATGATGGACGGAGACTTTCGTGCGGCGGATTTCCGGAGCCGCGCGACGCCTTCGCCTTGCTCGGATGTAGACGCGGGCGCAAGGAGCCCTTCGTCCCCGATCTCCGTCACTGCAGAGCCCCCCGAGCCGCATCCGGTGCAAGACGGCCTTCATCATCATCTCCATCATCACCATTATCATCCAGTGGCCCAAAATCCGGCCGCGTGTGCCCCGCGAACCGCCACCTCTTCTTTTTTGATCAAGGACATTCTGGGCGACGGAAAGCCGCTGGCAGCGTGCGCGCCCTACAGCGCGAGCCTCGCACCCTCCCCACAGCACCAGCGTCAGCATCATCACACTCCGAAAGCAGAGAGCGCGGACTGTCTCACCCCAAAAGCGGAGCACGACGAGCATGGAGGAAAAGCAGAAAAACGAGAAGACATTCACAGCGACACCAAATGCAACGGTAAGATGAGACCTACTAATGTTTACCCGTCAGATAAATCGGATAGTAACCAATGAAGCGCATTAATTAATAATAAATAAAAAAAAAAACCAAAAAAACTGATACCGTTCAGAAACCAGAGAAAACTGCCTTGGTTTACTAAGTGCTGGAATGTTTCATTTCGTTTTACATTCATGAAAAATATGAATGATATTGTAAAGCTACAAATATACTGTACATTGTGTAAATGCAGTAATAAAGCAGCAGTGGTATTAACATGACGTCCTGATAATACATGCTTGGTTTGAATTTACATACCGTGCTATTTAATACCTAGAGAAATGTGATGTTAGTTATTATTCTGTAATGTCTACAGGATGAAATGTTATTCATAACATCATTTGAAATTGTAGCAATGTTAAATACTACTTCTACGACTTATTATTATTATTATTATTATTATTATTATTATTATTATTATTATTATATACAGGTGTGTAATACAAAATCACTGGGAACGAATCAACACATTTTGAGTTGTACTTACGCCGGCCGTGTTAAACTAACACATGCAATGATCAAGTATCATGTATAGTGTTAATTTAATTGCTGTCATACTGATGTCGGACCACGAGTACTTATATATTGAGCACTAAAATTATTAAGTAAACACTAGTGTTAGTTTAAGGTCTTCTTTTGCTTTCCTTAAACTGGGTGTAAGTTTCTTTTTTTTTATTAGTAAATTATGATGATTTTTAAAATACAAAACTGCAGACGAAACTACAGATAAAACATTGTAAACTTCACACATAGCGATCAAACGTCTAGCTAAGATGCACACAAAATAAAAAGATAAACTTTTTAACAGGAGAATTAAAGAAATTAAATGAGAAGCAAAATCTCATCGAGCTTTTTTTTTAGATTTCCAGATTTTGCAGCATTTAACCACCATGATCACACCACACTAAATAAATCTTAATTGTTGAATATTTTTCTGTTTTACATCAGTAGTTTTGTCCTGTAAGAGGTTCAAAAACACCATTCGTCACTGTCACAGAGTTTGTCTGATATTAGCATAACAGAAGCTGAAACAGATGTAAAGCCTCCCTGGTGGGTCAATTAGAGAGATTATTGTTCTTCCTGGAGGGAGGATCACAAACAGAAAAAAAGATACAGATAGACATGAATCGAACCATCGATTATTTTCACGAAAATAAAGATTTTGAAATTTTTGGTAATACTTTGTTTTAGATTAACCTGAAATTGAAATGTTGGCGACCCAAATCATATTCACCCTACTCCTCCAGAAACCTTTGCAGTAAATAATAATGTAGTAAATTTTATTTAATGGTCATATTAATAGATTTGTTTCAACTTTAAATACAGTTCGCTCAATAATCTCTAAAATGAGGAACGTATGAATTACCACTTTTCAATTTCACTGACGTTGAAATTTCAAGACATTTTAATTAAACCAATTGTAGTATTCTTTATTCTTTATAATAATAATAATAATAATAATAATAATAATAATAATAATAATAATAATAATGATGATTTTTTTAAGGAACAAAGGAAGAGGGTGATCGGGAAATCTCGAGCTCCAGAGACAGCCCTCCTGCACGCGCTAAAAAGCCACGGAAAGCGCGAACAGCCTTTTCGGACCATCAGCTGAACCAACTGGAGCGCAGTTTCGAGCGCCAGAAGTACCTGAGCGTACAGGACCGCATGGACCTGGCAGCAGCGCTCAACCTCACCGACACACAGGTCAAGACGTGGTACCAGAACCGACGGTGAGCAAAGATAGCTTACTTGCTTGTTTATGTATTTGTCTATCTTTTTATTTATGCTTCATTAAGTCATTATAAGTGTATAATATTATATATTATTATATAAGCATTTGAGTATTACTGTTATTTTTTCTACTACCACGATCACCATCACCATCACAACAACAACAACAACAACACTACTACGACTACTACTACTACTAATAATAATAACAATGAAGTTAAATAGAATTAATTGTTTTAGTAATATTTGGTCATTATTTTATCCGAGTCTTTTATTTAACATTAATTTTTACGTCCATGTGGGTACATTTACGCAGAATAATTAACTGTAGTATTAGGTTATTGTTACAGAAATGTATTATTTTAACTCTCATAACAAATCACATCTAATTTGGGAATCTCGTCTAAAGTGCAAATGCAGTACCACACTTTCCAACTAATATTTATACAAGTGCAGCACACAGAGAGAGTGTATATGGCCTCTGAATTTACAGGCCGTAACCTTGTGAATTAATAATCTCTTAATACAATTGGCTTTCTAATACTACTATTATTATTATGAATATTATATATATTTTTTATTATTATTGTTGTTGACAGGAATAATAAAAAACTAATACATCTGAACTGCAAAAAAAGAGAAAAAGAAAACTAATGACTAATAGTAATAATAATAATAATAATAATAATAATAATAATAATAATAATAATAATCTACTGATCTGATCTCAGGACGAAGTGGAAGAGGCAGACAGCGGTGGGTTTGGAGCTGCTGGCAGAAGCGGGCAGTTACTCGGCGCTGCAGCGGATGTTTCCGTCACCGTATTTCTACCCACCGGGGCTCCTCAGCTCTGTGGACGGAACAGCGGCGGCGGCAGCGGCGGCAGCAGCGATGTACAGCAGTGTGTACCGGAACAGCGCACCGGCGCCGCATCCCGCAGCCACTCTACACAGACCGCTCGTGCCGCGCGTGCTAATTCACGGCCTGGGCGCGAGCGGGCAACCGGCGCTCAACCCGCTGGGGAACCCTGTTCCTGGCACGCCGCATCCTCGGTAAAAAAAAGTACAACAAAAGTACAACAGAAAAAAAAAATCAATGAAAAAAGACATTGGAGAGCGAGAACTGAATCAGAGAACTGAAAGCGCTGTTTTTTTTAAAGGACACGAAGCGCTTTTCCCCCCAAGAAAGAAGAGTAAAGACAGTTTTATCGAAGAACAAGAAGAAGATGAAGTGTTATTATTTAATATGGACCATATGCACTTCTGAGTTATGGCCGTGCACAAAGGTGACTGTTCATTCGACAGATTGTTGTTTTTGATTTTTTTTCTTTTTTTGTACAAATACACTTATACTACTAAATAAATGTAAATTTTATTAGAGGGGCAGAAAAAGGTTGAATAAAGACAGAATACTAAACACAATATGATATGGGATGCTTTTTACCCAGAGTGGTTATATTGAGTACCACTGCATTTATGTTATTACCATTACATAAACAGGTTTTAATAATCTGAAAGACAAATTGGTCAATACATTAAAACATTGGACAAAAATACGAAAAATATTTAAATAATAAAAAAAATAGTTAAATAATGAAAAAAAAAGATATCTAATTTCCCCAAATGTATTGTTCTCCTACAAATAAATTCAGCCTTTTAAAGCAGCACGGACTTGGCTCTATGTAATCGTGTCCTACAATATTAGGCTTCTTTTATTTTTGTTAACTTTGACTTCTGATACACAATACAAACATTTCTGGAAGCATTAAAAACATATATTTTATGATTTGTTGTTAATAGTGATAATAACTCATTAGTGATTATGAGTTTGAGGAGATGTAATTGTAGCTAGTCAGCTAACCATAGTATTAGTCAGTTATTGTACATCTTAAAAAGTAAATGGATTTGCGTAGCTAGCTGGTAACGACTGGCTAACGTATGGATATGTGTGTGAGCCTACTGTTTAAACACAGCTGCGGCCTCGACTAGCGCTTGTAACTTTTTGTCCTCTTTTGGCATTTTTTTACGAATTTATTAAATTTTACAGTTATACATTAAGTTTTTTAAATAAGATGTAGGTAAGGTAATAAGACGTTACTAAACGTTTAGGAAAATCCAACATAAAAATCCAACATAAGATTTTCACAGACGACAACTGAAATAAATAAATAAAAAAGAAAAAAAGAAAAGAAAGAAAGAAACGAACCAAAATGTAAAGTGTAATTAAAAATCATAATTTGTCGCTTCCCACATAAAAACTAAGCACTTCTACTGAAAGTTAAGATTTCTTCCATGCAATTCTCATATCGGGTTTTGAGGGTAAACAAAAAACAATCGGGCATGAAAACATTTTTCAACCAAGTCAGGTGTACCTTTGGGACTTTTGCCATTATTTATTAATCAATAACTATATTAAATATAACTAAAAATGAAATACACTGGACATGCGGATCAGCACAATTGCCAGTTGAACTGAGTGCGTATTTACGGTAAACACAGTGAAGTATCCGTATAATACATTGTGGTGCTCTGGGCGTTTTTGTGCGTTTTTAAACGTTAGCCCGACTCTGTCCACGGTGTTAAAGCAAAGCGAAGAGGTAATGCCTATCGACCAGCAACATCATGTGTGCCTTGTTTTTTAAAAGTGCTCTGTAACCAGCAGTCATCCCCGCACCTAATTATAACTCAGATCTATAATGTAGGCTAAAACTCCCTCGGGCTCAAGCTGCTGAATCTATTTACACCATTACTGAGGGCAGATATGCGACTATGGGGACAGAGCCTGCAAACCAAAGCAAGCAGTCTCACCCTGCGCCTAATTTAATATAATCTAGCTGCATTAGTTGGATGCCCCCCCACCCCACCCCAATTCATAGTTTAATCATTTAAAAACCTAGTATATGGTTTATTTTCCAAATGCAAAAATAAAATCTGCTTTATAAGTCAGTAGCTTATAGGTCAATTAGTTAAAACAATGCTAAAAAATAAACTTGTTATTTAGCCTATATACATGGCACATGCATGTATAATTTTCACATGTGGCATTTTTGTATATGCACAGGCTATAGTATTGCACTATTGCTTTGCACTGATATTAAAATTTATTTTGTTTTGTGCAAGGTAACAATTTATCATCGTTATGACATTATTAGAACTATAAGTCAGCAGTAAAAATCTTTGGTTTAACAAAATAAAAAATCCAATCATTTACATTTCTTTCATATGTATGCTAGCACTGAGCACAATCCTTCAGTAACACATCATGAACTATTTTTTTAAAAACATAATTATATAAGCAAACCAATTAAATATATTTTACTTTAAGGTTGAGTTATCCAGGCTCAGAAAGCAAGCATAAGCATTTATTAAATATGAGAATTGGAAAATCTTTTCACTGATCTGACACACATTAGTCTTCAGTGAATTAGGTGTATTCACACTATTTCAGACACCGTGTGTATGGTTTCTATAATGGCCTCATTTTCCCACAGATGTAATAGTGGGCATGTCATAGTTCTTACCCTAAGGAAAAACACAGCTAATTTAAATGACAGGGACACATCCAACTGAGGTAGAAGCCAGAAATGCATGAAGCCAGGACTTCATAAAAAATAATGTTGTGTTCATACAGTGCTAATTTTAGTAAAAAGGGATACAAACAAATGAATGAAGACTAATTTAGTAATGAAGATTGTACCATGCTAATGCATTCGCAGTGCAAGTGCTCACACTTCCTTATAAACAAGAATGGAAGCATCTGGATGTCTCTTAATTTTGCTTGTATGGATCCTTAATCCTGCCCTGTGGTGATGGTGAGGTGTCAGAGCAGTGAATTTTAACATGGTAAGTTGTCAAGAGGAACATTTTTCAAAGTTGGCAAAATTTGGCAGGGGGAGGTTATATCAAGGTCAGATTAGTGTAAAGTGTGAATTGGGATTTTTGCAAATGTCTGCCAGGCATTGCAATAATGTAAGACCATGCCTGCTTAAAATTCAAGCACACAATTACATTTGAAAGTGTGAAATTGACTAATATGTCAAGTAAATATATTAGAAAATCCTCTCAATAAGCATGATCAGCATCTGCCAATACTACAACTACTGCTGATTTATTAAATGCATTTATTCTGAACGATGGTCTCTCTCAAATGAAACCAAATGGCTTTGAATTAATTTATTAGCACAACTACACAATTTACATTGCAAGCAAGTTCAAACAGATTCAGCTCAAAATAAAACATTGATGAAACTAGAGGTATTAACCAGCATCAGCCTTACTAACGATGTTCTGAAATTCCAGTCTGATCTAATGATATTTCTTGCATGCAGTAAACTTGTGTAACTGTATTTAGGATCATTATTTCTATCCTAAACTTATCTGACAAATCGGCTATACTCACAGAAACAACATCTTTGCAGCTTTTGCAACTTTTAAAAGAATATTCCAGCCTTATTCTAATCTAACTGCAATTCTTTATTTTGAATATATTTGTAATTTTCATAGACAAAAACTTCAGCATGTTTTGTGGTGCTAAGGAATGAACAAAACACCTGTTTTCTCAAGTAGCACTCATAACTTTAATGGCAGTTGTTGGGTAGTCAATAAAAGTCTATGTGGAAACACAATTTTGTCTAGTGCTTTAATAAATTCTTTAGTTGAAAAGTGTATATTTAATTCATAAAGAGGACCGCTTTTGCAGAGGGAACAATTTGTTATTTTGCATTAGCATAGTAGACATGTAACCACATAGGTGTCTCTTTGCCTGATCATACTGCATACCACAAAACGGCAGGAAAACTGTTGTACTGCTCCAGCACTGGGAGTTATTCTGGTTATAAGGTATTCAGGTTTTTTCTCTGTATATTCCTTTTGGTGCTGCAGTATAATGAATGTATTTGTGAATTTGCATCACACATTTCTGATGTTTATTAATCGAATTTAACAACAGTCTTTAAATTCTTTTCATTCTATGTAAGTTATGGGTTTTTCCAACATATGAAAAATATTGTCCACAGTTTGCACACACATGTACAATAGATAGAGCCTGAGCTAAAACAGTAGTAGTTTTTTTTATATATATATATACACACACACACACACACAAACACATTTATTTTACATCAGTCATAAGTAGTTCAATGAGCACATTAAAACGTATTAGTGCAGACATAGCAAGAACCTTCTCAAATAAGCTAATGCCACTACTCACACCCGACAATAAATCCTACAGCCATCATTTACAGACAAATAATAATCATTATATGACTAGTTTGCTCTATGTAAATTGGTGGGATGTTAGTTATGTCAGTGGGTCTGTCATTAGGGGGGCAGGAATCTGGTCCTTGCTGTATCCCATTGGTTATTAAGGGTGTATGATATTAACCTAAAGTGCTGGTGTCATTTATATTACAAAAGCATAGCCATTGCAACACTACTACCTATTCTCAAATGTCATAGCGCACAGCGCTGCACATTAACAACATTCCTGATACAATGACTGCTTCACTATAATGACAGCTCAAATTTAGTATCAGGTTGGGTTGCAGGATAATTTTTTCCAAATGAATGATTTAGAGAAGATTATTTGCTAAATGCTTTTCATGTGCAGTGTACAACCTAATAATTCAAGGTATCAGAGTTTTTAAATAATTAATTAGATGAATTTACATCAACAACACTATTTTCACAGAAAATAATTATTACATTGTTCACGTCTACAAATAAGTCATATAATAACAAAAACAACAACAACAACAATAATTGCACATTTATGAATTACTGCCTTAAAGCAAATTAGGTATATCAAAGCAAATTCTAAAAGCAAGACTGAATAAACCTAATAATATATGAAATGTTGCCTTGATGTGACCCCTGATCAGTGGTAGTTGTGAATTGGAAGCTAACCATTAGTTCTGCAGGTTAATTCATGTTTTTCTGAATTCCCATTTTCCCCGTGCCACTCAGTCTTGCCAGGTATGTGGAAGGGAAACTTTGTCACTGTGTCCTGAGCCATCACTTCATCAACTTCCATCTGTCTATTCAGCTACAGTCATCTTCCTGCTCCTATCCTGACACTCCAGCTCGTCCATGACATCTCTGCTGAATGATGCATTAGCCGAGCGCTATCATGGTTTAAACGCTCTCATCATTTCAGCAAATCCAGCCTTTTCCCGTGCTCCTTCTTCTGCCCAACTGATGGGACAGCTAGTGGCAGAAAAGTTCTGCTAGCTTTCAAGTTTCAAAGCAGCCATCTCTGTAGCACGTG
This sequence comes from Duopalatinus emarginatus, assembly GCA_028565595.1. Lineage (NCBI taxonomy): Eukaryota > Metazoa > Chordata > Actinopteri > Siluriformes > Pimelodidae > Duopalatinus > Duopalatinus emarginatus. Next base: position 17,146,930 of record JAOVVF010000017.1, on the reverse strand, counting down.
CGGCCACAGAAAAGAAATAAAAAAAAGAGAGTTGAGTTAAAAAAAAATCTGTCAGCAGCAATGTCAAATGCTTCAATTTTTTTTACCAAGCAATTAGAGGTTTCATCATCACTGAAAGGTGTCAGCACTCATTACGCCTCAACAACAATTGCTTAAAGGTTAAAATTACACATCTGACAGCATTATATTTTAAGTGACAGACTCAGATTCTCTTCTGCAGAGAGAGAGATAGATAGATAGATAGAGAGAGAGAGAGAGAGAGAGAGAGAGAGAGAGAGAGAGCACATGCAAAATAGAGCACATACAACCACAGATAGAAGCAACACATGATGCTTTTGGCTAAGATTGATGCGTGAAATGTGCCGCTCTCTTGGTGGTGCAGATTTTTTAAATTATACCTGCTGAGTTAAATTGAACCTACAGCATCTGCAAAGATGTTTCAGCAAAAATGGTGCAAATACATGGTATAAGTTTAGAATGGAAGAATCATTGATATTTCAAAGTAAGACAACAAACTATTACTTTTCATCAGAGAAGCTAATGTACTTCATATAATTGGTTGATGATGCACAGTTTAATAAGATATGTTTCACAATTATTTATACAGGTGTAAGACAGCACCCGCATTTCACCGTTTTAACAGCAGCAAGCATGAAAAATTATGTTTAGATTGATTTTCCTTAACAAATAAAAAAAAAATCTAAACAACTGGAAGGACATTTCCTCGGTTTCCCAGTCATATGGAATAAAAACATATAACCAGCATTCTGTCTTAATCCGTCATATATGACCTTTCATTAATTGTCTATAGAAAAATTATTTTAAAAAATACAGCTTGGAGGGAAGTAGCGGAGATTGTTGCTGCCTCTGTTGAGTTGCTGCAGATGTGGTTCATCAGGTAGGCTAGGTTTGTTATGATGAGGCCAAGCTAGCTTTTGGCATCAGTCCTATGATCTATAACTAATATTATGGTACTTGATATTGATGATGTCTTTTATATTCTTTACATTTGGGATTTCTTATTTTTTATTATAATTATTATGCTATTATTATGGTTGTTTTCTTCTGTGCATTTAAAATCAATAAAAGTGAAATACTTGCCAGTGTACATTTACAAATGTTTGTCAGAGTAGAGCTACATCTCCCTATAGATTTGCACTGGCTTATTCTCTTGCCTGCTAGTGTGGCAGGGTGCTGACGTATGGAAGAAGTTAGCAATATAATGTTCATAGTTCATAATGCGTGCCACATTGCGAATTATAAATTATATTCTAATTAAGAGAAGTTGTTCATCACAGACGAGCTGCTCAGCGATTTTTGTCGGCCGGCTGTATTGTTGTTTTGAATGGCAGGAATTATAGACCTGCATATTCATACGGTGGAGCGACTGGAGTCTTTTCTTTCAAGTGAGCAGTTGTTTACCCTATGCTTTTTCCCCTCATCTTAAAGTAGAATACCTGATCCTTTGAACCGATTGTTTGTTTAACCGCTGCAGGGAACAGAGAATCCCTGAGGTCTGAGCAAGTGTTGATCTAAGTTAGGATTTTAAATCGTCTAATGAGGAACTCTTTGGATAATTAGCACAGGCAGAAATGCTTGCGGATAATTTGAGCACTTCACCATACAGATCAGGGAAAGGAAGAGGAGGGGGTGAACAGAGAGAGCGAGAGAGATAAGGAGGAAGAGAAAGATAGAGGGCAGGGTTAATGAAAATTATCACATCAACTTGGTCTCTACCTTTCGCTGTTCTCCTTTGTTCTGTACTGACTGCGTCATTAGGAGAGCAATGGAACAATTAGCTGTGTGCTTCATGGAGGGCCCAGGGCTCAGTGGTAGGGAGCTGGGAGGGATGAGTTCAGCTCCGCAGTGGTAATTAGACACTTGGAAGTGTCGGTCTGTGAGGTCTATCAGGAAGTGAAGCAGTGGTGGTGCACCTCTGGGGAAATGACAGCCTGTCCTTCACCATCCTCAAACCGTGAACCACAGGAGACCACAAACATGAGCTGGTTCCAGTTTAGACAAGTATACAAGTTGAGACTGGCTTGCAGTACAGGAGAAGCGATTTGGCTCTCTCTCTCTTTCTCTGTGTGTGTGTGTGTGTGTTAAATCTGAATCCATATGTATGGGGCTGGACACCAACAACTCACACAAATGGCATTTTTATTTTGCATGAAATCCTGATTGACCACAGACACACAGCCACTCTTCTTCTCCAAACCACCATTTGCATTGGCGAGTGACACAAGCTTGATCACACTGCTGATTTGTGTTCCTCGAGAGCTAAGTAACTGTGCCGTAACATCCCATCATATTGTACAACGACAGTGTGTGAGAGAAAACCTGCATATTTCATGCTTTCCAGCACCTTGTTTGTTGTGTTTTCTCCCCTCCCCGGCCTCTTTCGGCTGACGGAGTGGAGCGAGGAGTGCTCGATGCCATGTCAGAGTTAATTACATTTTTAAATTGAGGTTGTCTTTGGGCCAGCTGCTGGGGAAGAGTGACAAAGCTAGGCTATTAAGTGCATGGAGGGTGTGAAGAAATGGGGCTGAGACGAGTTAGCGGATACCTGCAAGCTACAAGCTCAGACTTGCTGCATGGCAGAGATGTGATTAGGAGCTGGAGTTAAGCATCAGCACGTCCTCCTCCAGCCCTCTCCGTCGGCACCGGAGATCCAGCTAGAAAACAAGTTGTTGATTGGTGCTGAATTGTCAGCTGTTTTTCATGACATGCAACTTCCCAGGCTTGTGAGTATTGGCAACCACACTTGGTCCTATTTATATCAGCTCTTCACACCTGCTACACAGGCATGGACAACTGAGGTGGTAGGCAATGTAAGAAAGCACAACTACAAGTTTTGTTGGTGACAGTGGATCCTCTTGTTATTTCAGTCCAGGGTTCATCCAGTTCTGGGTTTCTTAGTGGATGTGGCAACAGGCCTATTCAGTAAGCCTCTTACCATTGGTGGAGGACACATTTCTTTCCCTTGTTATCCATAGCTGGTGAACGTCAGCCTCAGAGTTTTCAGGAGATGCTAAACAAAACCGATGAAGCTCTCCCAGGACTACAGGGATGCTCTTTTTTAACCAAGCTATTTTTCTTCATGGCTTCACAAAAGAACTGGCCCCCTCAGTTGAAGCGATTTGCAGTTCACAATGCGTCAGCTTAACCAGTCAGGTCAGGTCAAGTTGAGCCACACAATGGATTCAAGTCTCTCACCCAAGACGGCTCTGAACCAGCTCCCCCCCTCAGCACTACAAAACTGCACAAAGTGCTACACAAACAATGAGCCAGACTCAGTGAGCAACACAACATCTTTCATATTGCATTCATGAAAAAAAGTGAGACAGCATATTTTAAACTCTAATTTGGGAAATTAATCAGGCACATTGTTGCCAGTTTGGGTCAGTATTGACCATGGGATTTGCATACCCATATACAATTGAAAATTCAGGGATTGAATACCTTTGTTGATTTATTAAAATAATTACATGCTAAATCATCTACATTCTCCTACAACTTAAGTTTTGTAAAGATTCACAGTAGCCAACATCTATAAACAGATACACATGTTAGCTTTTAGGATGTGAGGTGGGTTAAGTTGTGAGGTGGGTCATTGTTGATGATGACAATGATGATGATGATGACAACGATGATGATGATATTAGAAATCCAATTAAAATCACCCACATCCTACAGTGTGAATTTATGATAGCTAAATTTTGTTCAACTCCACTAGCATTAAAAGTACTATAAACATGTAAAAGAAGCTCGGGCCTAAATGAGATGGCAAAGATACTTAACGTCTCTCTCTAAGTAAAAGAGTCACTTGTCAGAGATCAGTGATTAAACTGGAATCCTCCATGATGCAACATTAATTGAATGAATTAGGTTCATTATCACTGTAACATTTGTGGCTACTAAAGAAGAAAGTCTTGTTATAAACACGTGCTGATTAATGTCCATTTTACAGGTATGAATGATGTTAGAAACTTTAGTGAATCTAAGTCAAACATAAATTAAGATTTAAAAGATTATTAATCTGTCTACTCTGACTGTCTAGTATTGGTGCTCTTTAAGTTGAAAGAGGACTTTTATTGGCAATTATTGTCTGACTGTCTGGATAACAGGTTATGGAGATGTCTGAGTGTGAAGATTATTAAGTAAGAAAAAAAATCCCAGCTATACCTTTACAAGTAAGGAAGTCTGGATGCTCTCAGGTTCATTGTATGCACACATAATCCAATAAAATTCAAGATCATATTTATTAAAGCGGCAAATCAAGTCAACCTTGCCACATATTGATGCGTCAAGCTTGATTGCGCTTAAGAATGAAATCGGAGCAGGAATCAATCCAGCGCAATGGCGAATTATTGCTCTGTGCTTTCTGCTAGTGAAGGAGGAGGGCCAATTACAGCCTCAGTGCTGTGATAATAAGGGGGTAATTGCTTGTTGTCAGCAATATCCACTTAAGGCTCAGTGGCCTCGGGTAGCACACAACATTTCTGTCTCTCTCATGCAGAGAACAAAGACTACAGCTGGGCTTGGCCTCATTTGCCCATGCTCACACTGATTTCAACTGAACAGACACACAGGGAACCAAGCCCGTAGGCTGCATATGCGTATGTGTGTGAATGCGCAGAGAGGGATGCTGTAATAATTTAATAGAATAAAATAGATGCTCATTAAAGTATGTACAGTTAACTTAGTTGTTCATTGAATACAAGCAATAATTACAACAGAGTCCAAAAATCAAATTCTAACCTCGTACTTGGACACACACACACAGACACACAGACACACACACGCACACAGACACACACACACACACTATAAATACCCAAGTAAATTCCTCCCTGGAGCAAAAACAGTGGCAGGATGTGGAAGAAGAACATCTGATTTGTCACATTTGAAACACTAATGTTTAAACCAAAAGGAAGTGCACACAGTAATGTGTTCATTCATCTGCATAAATACCACCTGTCCTGAGCACACGCAGAAAGTTTAGCGTTGGCCCATGCACACCAACCAATCAGCAGCGTCCCAGCTGGCTCAGGCATTCTAATCGTTTTCAAGTGTCAGAAAGAGCTCGGAGTGGTGCTGCTGGTGCTGGAGAGAGAAGACTTTCAATTCATATTATCTGCCAGCGAGACAGAGAGACATCACTAGGAAAAACAAGGCCAAATAATCAAGACAAAAATCCGGTGGTAATTTATACTGCCTCATTATTATTATGTGCACAAGGATGCCATATAGTTATCTTCAAGTCAGGACTGAGGTGCAATTTTGGAGCATATCTAATAATGTACAAGCTCAAAAAAGTGCAAATTCAATCAAATTAAATTTACAATTAAATATTGTTATGACTTCAGCGTTTCAGTGGTCCACATCATGGCAGCCATAAATGCACAATGCTAAATCTAAATGGGTTAAACAACATTATTATATTCCTTTAATTAATGAAAACACCAATAGTTCAATTGTGTGGACCAAATAGATGGTTTCAACTATATGGCTTCATAAAGAAAGATCACTGCAACAAGACAAAATTGGAAGGACATTCGATAATGAATGAAATCATTGGTAGATAAATTAAATGCTGTGGGAATTTTTTATACAATCATAAGACATTTTATGACCACCAACCCCATTCTTAACTCAAACATTAAACCTTGAAAATCTTCATATGAATTAAGGTGATTTGCACAACTATGTGCTGGCATGGTGATACAATAGGTAGCAGACCTACCTCACAGACCCAGGGTGTCCCCCTTCAATTCTAAAGTCAGGTCTGTGTGCAGTCTCATGTTTCCCCCATGACCTCAAAGGTTTCTTTCAGGTCCTCTTTTTTGATTCCACTTCCCAAAAGCACACTGTTAAGAGACTTCAAATTATCTTTATGTTAGAAGTGTATAAGTGTGTGTGTGTGCAGGGTGCCATGTGATGCACTGGTGTCCTATCCAGGGTATATTTGGTCTCCCATATTTGGTTTCCATGATAGGCTCCAGAGCTACTGCTAACCTGACCAGGATAAAGGATGTACGGATAAATGAGTACATTGACATGAATGAATACATTGAGAAGTACAACAAAAACTACTATTGGCTTCTGAACACTCACTCACACCTAGGGGAAATTATGAGTAGCTAATCCACCTATTAGCATATTTTGGGAGGTGGGAGAAAAACAGAGAACCCAGAGGAACCCCATACAGAACTTGCAAAATTTCACACAGATAACAAACCAATTCTGGAACTACCTGCTGTGCCACGGTGTCGCTCTCAACAAAAACAGACAATAATTTTAACATTGCACAAAGTGTTATATGACATTGTCCTAAAAAATAAACAAATACATCACCATACAAATGATATGCTATTTTTAGTCATATAGCAAAAACCTACAAAACTATAGATCATCCAAATGTATCTTTTCCTGGATCGTGTTACATCATAGTATTTTAGAGAAATCAACAGCACACTGCCTTTAATAGAACTAATGACAGAAAATTGTCAGTCGTCTGTTGTTGTAGGACTACTTTGTAAGTAATAGCCTTCTACTATGTATCTGCTTCTTCTTTCAAGAGAAGCTTTCAGGGGCAGAATTGCAGCTAAGTCATACAGGCACCGTGGAAATCATAGGGGAGATGCAAGAGGAAGAAAGAAACAATTAGAGATCATTTGAGGGAAGAAGCTTTCTATTGCTTTCAATCCAAGGCCTTTTGTCTTTTGTTGACCCCTCTAAGAGTGGGGGAAAAGAGCAGGAGGGCATCCTCCAAGCCCCTAAGTGGAGTCTTGCATATCTGACTCTTTCATCTACCACAGAGGATAGAAGGAGCACAAACATCGGTGTCTGTCGACCACTTTAATCAATTTAATGCAACTGGCAGGCATCGTGAGCCCTGACTCACCTACAAAGAGCGCTGCAGATGGAGGATTGAGAGGGAGCTTTCAGCTGGCCTTCAGGTTTCTGTTTCAGGAGAAGACAAGGGCTGCAGGACATAGGGGTGACACTCAGACAACCCGTCAGCAAAGACATGCTGGTCCTCATCCCCTTCATTTTTTTCTTCCTGCCCAGCTCTCTCTCTGCAGCAGTCTCATCTGTACAAGCCATACAAGGCACTTCTGATATAAAGTATGGGTGATGGACCTTTGTTTAGTTCAAAGGTTTATACCTCTTTATTCCAGTTCCTTTGTGGATTCTTGAGCCTTGAAATATGTATCACTGTCCCCTTTCATTCTTGGCTATCCAAAGGGGGAGGCAAATCAAAGCTTCAAGTTTTTCCAAAAGTCAGCTGGAAACCCAGAGTCCACTTAATGTCATTGTTTGCCAACTCACTACCCAGTGTAAAGGGGACTTGAAAAACCTTGATAGTACAGTATTTTCCCCATACTAATTATTAGTATTCTGGAGTGAACAGGCAATTCTATTTGTATTGAAAAAGTAAATTATCCCAATGCCCCATAGGACAAAAAATGCCTCTTGGATGTTCAGTGGCTAACAAGACCATAAACAAAGACACATTCTATTCTACACTTGTCACCACAAGAAACACATCACCACATGTGTGTATCAGCTAATCCCACTTGGTCATGTCTTTGGGTGTTTGACTTACAGTCAAGCAGCCAACATGGCCTTGTCTCTGGGAGAAGAGTCACCATGGGACTGTGGTATGCTCCACACATGTGTGATCAGACAAACTTAGGGGAGGAGTAGATGGGATTAGGGAACTGCAACTCCATTGCCTCCCCAGTGAGATGGCTAATGAGGTCCCACAGTCCTGACACTTCCAGCAGGCCATACGAGCAGCATCTCCGCCTAGCACGCATCTCAACACCGATATTACAGTAAGCTTACTAAAGCTGCACTCAGAGATGAAAAGCTTCCCGGAGTAAACACCAACAACAGCTCCTACTTAGCTCTGCTGAAAGGCTGATTAGCTCACCAATGAATCCCGCAAGAAGAGCTTGCTCCTTTAGCTCTGCTTCTCTAAAGATCCCCCAGTAGTGATGCATGGCATTAGATCAGGACACCTACTGCTAGTCAATTAATTCAATGCCTGACACCATGATGGCTCTTACATTGCACTGTGTTAGCAGGAGGGCAGTGTAAGCAAAGATTACAACAAGGCTTATTTCAAAGGCTTACAGAGGATGAGTTGTTTCAGTCAAAGAGAAACTGATTGTACATGTAATTAGTTATATTCAATTTTAAATTTCTTGCAGCTGAATGCAGTACGTGTTTCGGTTTTGTGCCATTTTCGTAAGCAGCATGTAAGCATCATGTCAAACATAAGAATTAATCAACATGTTTTTTTCCATAGCAAAAAATAGTCTTTGGCTCTAACACACAAAGCGAAATAAAATGTGTCATCATTAACAGCAAGAGTGCAGGTTAAGTTAGTAAGGCAGGATTATGCCTAGAGTAGTTGAACAGGGTGACGGTGTCATTTAATACCTCTCCATCAGCTCTCATTTCTGCATCTGCTGGCAATCATGCATGGCACTGAAAATAAAAAAGTCAAAAACACGTGGGCGTTATGAAGCAACTAAGTCAGAAAAGAACAAACAACACATTCATTAATTATGTGTTTAATTGGTAACGCCAATTAAACACATCATTAAAGTGAAGAGTGGAATGGGAAATGTACATTTCACAGATCACACATACACGCTAGAATAAACAAATGAGCGCATATCAGTGCATATCTCTTTTTTTGGTTTGGATGTGCAAAAAATATAGTAGCAAATGTAAATAGAGACAGTAAGTGCAGGGTGCAGGGCAAATACAGTAACACTACAGAGGCAGGGGTAACATATAAACATATCTTGTCAAAATCCTGTTCTAATTCTGGGTCAGTAATTGCACTTTGATGCTGCAGTAGTACTATCACAGCTGGATTATTGAAATGGAAAGTTCAAGGCCATGACAGATTTGTATACAGATAAAAAAAAAAACGCCAATTGATATAGAAATGGTATAGAAAAGTGACAATTTTATAAGTATAAATTGGTAGTACAATCCCCCTAAACAGGGAGACTGATGAAACTGATCTCTCCTACACACAAATATTCTAAGTGCATTGAGTATTAGTGAGGATGCAATATGAACCTTGGCCAGGCTGAGCCTGGTGTCATGTTGAGGAATGGCTGATACACCTCTCAAAAAAGGACAGCTTGAGGCTCCTTTTAAAACATATTACAGATACAGATAGGTCATGCCGGCACTTGTAATTTAATTTCCATTTCAGTGCTGTCAGCATTTAAAAAATAATAAAGACTATGAAGCACAAGTTGTATAAAAAATGAAATGTACCCAATTAGTTATGAATGACAAACACATGAAGCTATCATGAGCAATACAAAAAAAAAAAGCACATGGGATCAAATGTCTGACCACTTGCCTTGCTCTTTACAAGATCAACTGTAACTGTGAATAGAACTCAGTCTTTCCAGGACTCTAAAAAGAGTGCTTTTGTTCTTGAGTGCAGGCAAAAGCAACGTTAGGTACCCTTTAAATTGGCCGGTACTCTCACCAGGGTCAAATAACAGATTAATAATGAGGTTCAGTAATGAGCTCCCCGGAGTGTCCACCCACACCTCCCTCTATCCTGGCTTCCTTTATCCCTTCCCTTGATGGATGGTAGTGGGTATCATTCACACATCACAGAGAAAAATGGCTCGGATGGCATTTGTGTGAGGGAGAAATAACCACTATTGCGCTGACATTGTTCCATTAAATCTTGCTCCGTGTTTGGTGAGATAACTGAGCTCAAATTAGTACTCTACATTGTCCACACTTTAAATTACATTGGTCCTCACTTGTCTTTGCAAACACAAATCCAACCTACGCTCATTCAATCTGACACAGCCTACACAAAATAATACATTGCATGCCCAAAAATTGCCTCCAATTTAACAAGATTTGGAATCTTTATCACTCAGCAGCTATACACCCCCAGCAAGAATCCCAACACAACAATATAAACAGAGGACAAATTACCTAAACCATGATATTTTTGGTCTGTAAATGATGAAGATATGTGGGCAGTAGTGAGTTATCAGATGTGGCTAAGATGGCTACTGCTGTGTGGCATCTTTGTCCAGCATCATTAGCTGCTGGTCTACATGCTCAGCTGATCTGCAGGAAGTGGCTGGGATGAACGAGAGACGAGCAAGAGACTAACAGAGCCCCAATCGCTTTATGCTACGCCATGTGGCGATGCTAATAACCTCTGTGTTCCTGCATTAATGCCCTCTGTCTACATATTCTCCTGGGACTAGTAGCATATGTGTAGCATAGAGGCACCAGACAATATTAACTTCTCATTAATTTGAAGGCAAAGGTGTCAGAAGGGAAATTGTAAACTTTAAGTTGTTTTCTTTTATTCCATTGTGGTGAATAATATAATAATCAATAGAGACAATTATGTAATTTTGCCATGTTATAGTATTATATCAAAACTCACAGTTGACAGATGACTCAATAATGGCCATTTGTAAAGACCACAGTCAAACAGGGTACTTACACAATTGTCCCTCAATCCCAAAGGCCAATCAATAACGAAATGTTTTATGATTCAGTCATATTCAGTCTCATGTTTTCAATATCATTATAAGAATTGGGTAAGCAAAAACTCATTTAAGATCAGATTTTGCGTAAGAAAAAGCTCCGATGGTAGTTGATGGTAGGCTAAACATTTAACAGTGCGTTGGTTGAACCAAGACTATTTTGTACACAAGATAAGAAACATATAGACAAAATTTATATGAATTATTTTTTGCATAATTCTGTTCTCCTCTGCTCTTTTAACTTGTATACATGAACTCATGAAAAATCACAGTGGGTGGCCTTTTGACCTTACAGATCCAGTGTTGTCAGTTCAATTCTGAAATTATTCTGACTATTAAATTGCTGAATGTGCAGTAGTAAAACAAAGCTTTCTTCCAGCAGCAGGTTCAGGCATCACACTCTTGTGAACCAGGAGCACACGTTAATTGACAGAATGAAAAGCTGATATTAAATGTATGCAGGACTATAAAGTCTCACTCAGATTAGAGCTCCTTTTCTGCAGCTCAAATGAGATACCGGACTTAAAAGCAGACTGTCTGTATCAGTACTGCCCCTAGGAACACAGCAATGCATACTAAGGCAGCTGAAAACCTCTCTGTGAAACCAGGTCTTCATTGGGCTAAAATGTTTGTCTTGGGCTCCCTCTTGATCTCTTCATTACCTTTAAGTTTCAGGATTAGAGATGAATCAGGGAATTTCTGCCACTCTGAGCTTCACCAGTGCAACAGAAAATGAACTGTAGTGTCGAAAGACTGAAAGGATATGAATAACATTTAAGAAATGAACTAAAAGTGTCTATAGCAGAGATAGCCCACTAAAGGATCATGGTCTGGATGTAGAACCAGCAGTATTTCAGTGCACACAAGTTCTTGGGGGGATCTTGAGCTGAAACTAGATTGGCTTCTTTTATGGTTCATCCAATAACACGTATTTATGTAGGTAAATTTACTTAAAAGTAAGTAAGTCATCAAGACACAGTTACAGGGTTAGAGACATTAGTTAACAAAAATAATATATATTGTTCTTTGTGGCTTGAGTTTAGGGAACTGCCCTAAAGACCAGACGGTTGTTGGTTCGATCCACCATACCGACATAACATGACTTAATTGGCCTCCAACCCCACTAACTCTGCTCCCTGGCCACTGAGGATAGGGGCTGCCACTGCTCTGGGCAAGTGTTCACTGCCCCTAGTGTTTACATGTCACTGCCCAGATAAGTTAAACGTGGTACTCAAATTTCTCTGCGTACAAATACAATAGGTCAATCTTTATGATTATAGATATATACAGTTATTTCTGTGCATTGAATTAAAAAAAAAAAGTTCCTGGTATAAAAAACAAAAACAAAACATTACTCTACACTGCCATATTGTAATGGTTAAGCATTATCCCTGTTCTCATGCTATCTGAAAGGAATATTATATAATTGGACAATTACAAATTATAGTTGAACATCACAGGTCTATAGTATGAGTTGGCATATCTGAGTCACAACTCAATGTCTTCAGTGCTAGCTGATGAATATGATATTCAGGTTTAAAGCAACTCACATATTCTTACCATGTGCTCTTGTAAAATTCCAAATTATTGTAGGAGAAGTGCTTTTGCTGTGACTTCTTATGTCAAGTATGACCACAAACTTGCGGTTTGTATTCCTTGTTGTGTCTTGGGGGCTAACTGAGTGGCAGCCCCTTACTAAGCCTGATATACACATTTCTGGCCCTGTTGTGCGTCACTGGGCCTGGGAGGCAAAGTTGCCCTTACACTGTGTCGGCCAGCTAAACCTGACAAATTAGTGCAGCACTGCATCAGCACTGCTTAAAAAATATGTATATAATTTGTGTTGTTCTTCAACAAAATCTCATGATTCTGTGATACATTTCTTGTCCTGTGCAACTAAACATGAACTTTGTGTGTTTCTATATGACTGAACATTTATATTGATGTGTTCAGGCCTCGTCATCCATCCTAGAGTCATCCAACACAGCTGCTTTTCTCCTCTACACACCTCACTTGATTTTTTTCCCTTTGCCTTTTGAAAGGAGTAGGGAATTGCTCTTTAAGAAGAAAGAACAAGAGAAACAAAAATCCAGGACTGCTTTTAATCTGCTGAATAAGTGCTGTGCCATGAAACTCTGACCAAGATTAAGTGCTTGGCAGGCCTGGACAGAGTATTAATATTTAAATTCCCATCCAGATAATCAATGGAAGGGGGGACTTCTGTGCGTGGTTAGCCTCATATAGTAGATGATAATAGGGAGAAAACCTCCTGATTAAGACTCTCAGAGGCTCTTCATACTGTGTTGTGCACAATACTTTAGTACTGATTATAACCTATTGAGGCAGAAAACCTGATCGAATATGACCTCTTTTCAATTCTTTGTTCCCGCAAAGGAGTGTCAAAAAGAGCATTCAGCAGTTCATGTAACAAAATGACAGCTTGTTCGAATCGTTCACCATTTCTCCTTTGCATACGCCAAGCAACAGAAAATTTCAGTGTGCTTTATATTCTAACATAATGCTTTGATACGTGAGCCAGAACCATATCGAGCAGCAATAGGGGAACTTATATCTCATTCTCCCTTTCAGCATACAAATAAAATCCCAGCTTAGTGCTTTTTGTCTTTTCAATGCTTTGAACTCTTTCTAGGCCTAAAGGGCATTTTTTGTGCTTTAGACTGTGGTGTGCATTGACTGTAAAAGCACTCAATGACACAAGGAGCCCACAAGCAAAACTTTGAGTGTCTTCATTTGGACCACACATCCTAAGCATTTGCATAATTTGAGGATAAAAAAAGAGACAGAGTTTAAATAATAATAATAAAAAAAACAAGGAGGAGAAACCATGGTGCATATCTCACCTAACCTGAAGGGTTAACCGAAGCAAGCTTTGGTCAAACTGCACCAACAACTGATGAAGCAACATCTTTGAATCAGACTTTTGAGAAGGGTCCAGACTCTTTTACCATTGTCCGTGCTTAGATGAGGCATCGCAGACAGAGGGAAAGAAAAGCCTTATGGGCATGCAAGCGCAGGATCCGGGAATAATATCTCATTTGAAGGGCTAGTAGAGAAAGAAAAGCAGAAGGAGCTGAAGAAGTAGCTGTGAGGGTGTTAAAAGAGAGCAAGTGCAAAGCTGAACTGCTCAGTTCATTTTCCAGCTCACTGGCCATCGTAATCCATCTGGGCCAGCTGCTAACAAGATTGGGTCTGAAGTTTACCTCCACAATGCCTTAATCAGATTTAGAGCCACAAAGATCAAATAATGACCCGACTTCAGGGCAAGTTCACCCGGGCCCTTGATTACGATGTGTGGTCCTTGAGCTTTACAAAAGAATATCTTATGGTTAATACTACTACTAATAATAATGATGATGAAGATGATGATGGCGATGATGATAATGATAATAATTACACTAACAACAACATGTGATGTATTTTTAAAACAGAAGACACAGACAGTGCAAACAATGCACTCTTTTTGAGCCTAAAAATCAGATAAAACGTCAAGTTAAAATGGAGGAGGCTGTATGTTTGTATGTCAAAGTGGTATTTATAAAAAATGACCACATTCCACCTGCACCTCAAACTTTTCACAGATTTAATGCTTCTCTGTAAAACAGACTGTAGGCAAAGGTGAAACCTCTATAACAGCTGAGGCTAATTGTCTCAGATCGGGATATGATTTGGGAGCTTTTGCGGTTTTGTTTTCTTGATTCGTTCTTTTTCTCGCCTTCAGCCCCCATGGCTGTCCATAAAGACTGTTACTAAGGCCATCCTTAGTAACGGGATTATTCAGAGAGGCATAGTGCTGCAATTGTCTCACAGCAGATGGTGCGCACTGCTTCACCTTTGAGAGAAGTTAATTAAGCCCGCCATATTGCGCTCATCCAGGGGAAAATGTTGATGAATATAGAGCAATCAAAGTCTGTTTCTCTATTTAACATGCTTTCTGTGGGTCAGAGGAGGCCAACGAGAGAGAATTGTGTACAGAGTCTTACTAATTCAAGGCCAGGCGCCCCCTGGTCCTTTCCCACCAGCGAACGCCCAGAATTGTCCTGCCAACTAGTGGCTCACTCCATGGTGTCCAGCAAATTAAACCCCTCTGTGAACACAACAATCTGTTGTGTGATATCAGCTTAGTATTTGGAGTATTTTTTTTGGAGCCCTAATTCTAGTACAAGCTAGACAGATATTTAAATGTGGTTTCATTTCACCGTAATTACTCTAAACGAAGATGCATTAAGCTAAAAAGCTAGACAAAAAAAAGGTACTGTTTCAGTACTGTCCTCCAGCTGTTACCTAAAGCACTGAACCTGAAAGACCGGAAGTTTCTTTGAGGTTGTTTCAGGGATCGAGAAAGAACAGTGAAAGCTCTGAGTCTTGCAGTGTTTTATTGGGAAACTGGGAGAGCTGGATTAAGGGTCCGAGTGAAATCAGAATAACAAAATAGTGTTCAAAGTGCCCAACATGCAGGGAACAGCCTGCTGAGCGCAATATAAAAGTACGGGTTAAGCTTATTGTAAACTCCTTCTGCAAAGTTCCAGAGGTAGACGTTACATATGATTAGAGGACCTTTGGTGTGGAGGTCCCGTCGTGCTACTTCCGTTCCAGTTGAGCATTGCTAATTTCTTAAAACCCCTGGATACGGCTTCCTTAGCTTTTTTAACCACCTCTGTGATTTCATTTAGATGTCCCCTCTTTCTTTTTTGCAGAAGAATAATTTGAATGGCGAATCAGCTACAGTACTTTAGTCAAATTCTCAAATGTTTAATCCTGCTTAGAGAAGTCATAGTGTGAAAGGAAATTTAGATTGGCCTGCTAAACTACCTGTGTATAGTTCCACTTTAAAAACAGTAAAACATGTCAATTTACTTGTTTTAGATTTTATTTGCTCCCATTGGGTGTTATTAGGTGTTTGTCGACAACTTGCAAGCAAAATATTCAGTAACGCCTGACCAAAATCAAGAAGAGATTTAATTTATTAATCAGCCCAGGCAAATTATTCAGCATTTATCTGTTCAAGTCTTATTAGAAAGATAGAAACGTCTTAGAAAGAACAGGAGTGCATTGGTTAAGGTGCAAAGCTTTGGTCACTTTAACCAAGTCAATTGTCTCTTCATTGAAAGCCTCTCGTCCTCTTGAATATGTTTGCGAAGCAACGCTCAGCATTCTCTCTGACCACTGTTTGCATGGGTATTACGTCCCCTTGAAGTGTGGCCCCCTCCTTCCAGAGCCATGGATATCCTTCTATTGATTGCGGGAGGCTGCGAACAGACCCACCAGGATAAAAGTGACTCCCGCTAATCACCCAGGTTAGGTGGACTGGAGGACTGAAAGGATCCAGACAATACCCCACATTCAAATTCCATAGGTCCAGACCAAAAAAAAATATTATGTAGTCTCCAAACCTCTGACATATACCTACTTCCTCTATATGAGATTAATGTTAATGTGAGTCTACTGAAGGTTAGCTGATTGTCCCACATATATTAATAGTCACAGTTGGACAGGTTGTTATTCATGCTGCGCTGGATGACCTTTCCATGTGTGAAAATTACAGCAAGCCCCCCCCACCCCATCCACAAAGCACATAATATAGCCCAATTAAAGGAGAAGACAATCTGTACCTTACTTTTCAACACCACTAGAACACCTCCCAATAGATTCTAAACTTATACTTTTTGCAATTTTAGTTCGACTTTTAAATTCAAAGCAGCTGGTTGGATAAATTAAACAGCTTTAAAAAAGTGCATGTGTAATCCTTTGATAGTCACTAGTCAGCGTGCACATAATACACACCATACAATTTACTTGTACTTTCATCATTTTTAGAGTTTTATATATAATACAATGATTATTTATTGTGATGCAATAAGCACAATGGTAAGCCATTTAGGCATTGCATCAAAACATAGTAGTTACCATGGTTATTATGGTTAACATCATCATTGTTCGTCATTTTACAACATACAGGCACATAAAAATAAGAACTTATCAGAAAGAATTCATTGTTGATTATTTTGTTACTCATGTTGATCATACACTTTTCTTACATGTAAAAAAAGCCCAATGCCTGTAATGCACATGTGAAAAAATTAAACAATACATCACATAAGGAGTGACCTTTACATGCATATATATTATCAGAATTGTTGTATTCAGTCAGGAGCACTGCAGGGAAAAACAAGTCTTCTTCAACCTTTATTAGAATGAAGAGTTCAAACTCGACTCATAGGCAGAAACTAAAGGTGCCGCCTCATCAGCCACAAACTGACAACAAGATTTACCCGCATCCATAATTGTGCTTCCTCTTATCCACAGTTACGCCAGTTAATGACAGTGAAACTTGAAGCCCTTTTCTTGGGTAGTTTTAATGAGACCCCCTTCTTTTAAAGACCACAAAATGCCACCAATTTAAGTTCTGACAATTTTCTCCACTTCCACTTGAGAACCACCTAAGGAGAGGAGAAATCATCGCACTGGCCAACGGCTGCGACAGTTAAAGAGGAAATCAGCATGAGTCTACTTCCACAGAATGACCAAAACCAGATTAAAATTCAGGAAATAATAGCTTTCTGTCATATGCTTGTCATGATGGCCTCACACCAACTTTTAATTAAGATAAAAAATAGTTTCTCTCGTAATTCAGTTTGACCACTGGAACAAAAGGAAAGGGGGGGGGGGCAGAGAGAGAATAAAAGGTGAGTGAAATGTTCTTTTTCAAATTTTGCTTTTGTTTCAAATAGCAAGATAGGACAGTTGTAATATGCATGAGTATTTGTCAATATCTTTTATACTGAATGATTTACAAGCCAGTGGAAACTGCAAGCAAACCAAACCTGCTTGAATCCTTCTTGAAAACACATTTTTGTGTTTCTGCATTAATTTTGTGTTTGTGCTTCTCAGACACAGTTCAATCTGAGCTCCAATTGCATCTCATTGTCTTGGGATTGTGTCTTTCTCACTGCTCTCTTTAGGGCCTTAAGATCTTTGTAGCGCTCGCCGCCTTTTTTCAAAACAGAGATCACAAGCTTAGTTTGCACTAATCTGTTTGCACTCCTTACAACCCCCTAATGAAACCTATCTGAGAGCAATCTGGATCAGTTAGCTGGTGTAAACGAGAAAGTGTTATCTGATGGAATGTGTTCATGCCAGGACCTCATTGCACTGGACTAAAGAATTGATTTTTCCCACAAACAGATGAGTTAAGAATATGTGCAATATACTGATCCATTACAACAATGGAGAGGCATTTGCATTACTGAATTGTTGTTGTGCAGCTGCAAACTCCATACTAATGGTTTTATAAATGAAATGGCTTGTACAAATGCTGTGTGCTCCCAGACTTGCTGTCAAACAGAGAAAAAGTTCCTAATTATGGCTCGTATTTGATATAACAGTTTCATTGGTCTGAAATATCTGAGGAGAAGATGAGTATGCTAGAAATTTGTTATAAAAACATAATCATTGTGTGTCCAGGATATCAAGAAACTTTCTTGATGTTCACTACAATGTTAAATAAATAAATAAATAAATGCAAAGCAAACGATATCTTCCATAATGAAACATGTAGTTGATGCTGGAGAACCTGCTACATTTTCCTTCTGGAGATTTTATTTTGGCTGTTGCAAATACTATCTGCAGGTAAGACCACACAGCATCTACATATATTCTATAACATACAGTACTGTGCAAAAGTCTTAGGCACCCTATATGGTGTTTAGTATAAATGTTGTTGTAGACATTTATTTTA
>JAOVVF010000017.1:17101620-17118886 GCA_028565595.1 Duopalatinus emarginatus | reverse complement strand
TATAATCTAAAATGTTTTTGTACTGACTCAAAAATGCAGAATTCATAAAATAAATGTCTACAACAACATTTATACTACACACCATATAGGGTGCCTAAGACTTTTGCACAGTACTGTATATATATATATATATATATATTCTCCATAGGCCAGAAGAGGGATCTTAAGATTATATCCATCCAGTAAGAAAAGGGCAGAAGAATAAAATTGACAATGCCTTACAACCTTAAAATGCATGAGCTGTGTTTTTTTGTTATGTTCAGGTATGCTACCTTCTAGTATCTCCATACTGTAGGGATAAACACCAGTGTGGGGGCAGCCATCAAATTAGGGAATCGGTTTTGTGACCGGAAGGTTGCCGGTTCGATCCCCTGTACTGAGAAGACATAACTGAAGTGATTTTAAGCAAGGTAGGTAACCCCTCAACTGCATCCTGGGCACTGTGGATAGGTTCTGCCCCCCCATTCCAAACAAGTATTTTTACTACCCCCTAGTGTGTGTTTCACTGCATGAGTGGGTTAAATGAGGTGATCAAATTAGTCTGGGTGCAAGCAGAGTAGGACGATTACATCACTTTCACTCATCTTCATATTGTCTCAACCATTTTTTGGACGATGGTGATAAAAACGGTTTAACATTTATTGCTCCAAAAATCTTTAGGGTTGCTCGGTTGAGTTGAGATCTGGTAAGTGTGAAAGTCATAGCATATGAGTCACAGTATTTTCATATTCAGCTGATCATTGTGGGATGTGTTGTGGAATGGAGACAGGGCCATTTTGGAAGAGAGCACTTCTATCTAAATAGAAATGTTACATCAGATGATTAGTCAGAAAAATATTGCATTGTTTTACAGCGACGCTTCTCTCAAAGAGGCATAAACCATGCCAGAGAAATAAAAGCTGACTGTTTTGTGCTAAGTCAATTTGATATGCTTACACTCTGAAGGAGGCAAATCTCCTCCTTTACATCATTACTTCTTCAGTTGACTGTGCAGTGAAGAAATGAGTGGCCAGTTAGCGCACATATGTAACAGAAATGACATTGTGTGTGTGTGTGTGTGTGTGTGTGTGTGTGTGTGTGTGTGTGTGTGTGTGCATAAAGAGATACGGAATTAGAGAGGTTGTGTGTGTCTCCAAATGTGAAGGTATATATCATATTCCTGTGTTGGCTAGAGAATATCATATTTTGTACTCAACTGAAGATCTGATCAACTATCAACTAGGGAAATGAATTATTTTCTATTATTTACCTTTCAGTCAAACAGAATGATTCACTTGCATGGTTTGAAGCTTGGCGGATTGTTAGCAGAATGAGCCTGAGGCGAGTGAACTAGTCACTGCTGGAAGTGACACTAGATGATAAGGTGCAATGTATCCAGTGGGCAGGAAGCCCCTGAATGATACCCTAATTGCATCACACATGCAGGACATCTGCCCACAGTCTGCTTAAACACTAACACTTTGTACTGATAGACAAGGACAGAAAGTTGTATATACCAGTTGGATTATTCTGTCCATGTAAAGGAAGCAGATTTTGAAGTACAGGTGGAATGAGTATCACACACTATTTTTTTTTAACTGTTGTACCAGTATTTAATTAAAGTTTAGGACATAATCTGCTGCTAACACACAATGTTAATTGTTATTAACAGCTAACACTTGATGGTGATGTACCATAGGTCACATAGTAGTACACATGATGTGTTTTCACTACCACGCAGACAGCATAGTGTTAGGACTCCAATTCAAGGACCTACACACCAGTAAGTTTTGTCATATGTGATAAGTCATGAATTTAAAAACAATTCTTGGTACGGGTATGACTTTTGCTTATCAGTGACAACAATAATACCCATAAGATCATTTTGAGATATAGAGAGACACGTTCATCTGTGGTTCTTCTGTGATTTGACCCATGCTCCTCAAACATACTTTAATTTTATTTGGTAGACTTAATAAAACAATCAAATGCATAATATTTTATAAACAGTGTGTCAGTATTTAATTTCAAAGGGATGTAAAGAAAATGCATCTAATGTGTCATCTTCCAGTTGAAAAATGCAGTGCATCATACAAAGTGCTTTTTAAGTAAAAGGTAAAAAGTAAACCAAAAAAAGTAACAATATTTTGAGAGTGGATTCTGTGGAATTAAAGCACATCCACCACCAGTCGAGATCAGGAGAAAGGAATAAGGGTTACAATGCTAACTTTTCATTTGACTACTACTAGGAGTCAAATTGCTTTTGGGACCAGGCTTGTCTTGAAAGCAAGATGGTTCTGTGGACCCCAGACATTTGAAACCTTCAGCAAACACTCTTTGTGAGCTGTTAAGATGTAAATATATGCCAGGACACAGTTCCACAGATCCGCTCTGATTGGGTTGCTTTAGCAGTTTAGATGATACATTGAAAGTGAGATTCCTCCGACTCATTGTCACGTTGTTTTTTGGGGCCATAGACTCTGTCTTTAATCTGTTTAGCGTGACTCAAATTGGTGGCATTGACACCTCCATGCTTTAACACTGGGTTTTCTTTTGGTCCTTGTAGAATCCCATTTCACGTAACTTAACATGCCATCTTGCTCTCTCAGGGGCAATAATTGAGTTTAGGAGAAGTTTAAACAGCTTAAAAGAAAAGGAGTATACAGATGGGCATTGGCGGGATTAACGCAGACGCCAACCCATGGACCCTGCGTTGGCCACAGGATTAGGACATTACAGAAAGAATGACAGGGCTTTTTTGACACTTTATTCCCTCTCAATAACATTCTTTCACATATTAAGTTAATACCACCCCTAGGTAGCTACTTTATCATGCAGAAAATAAGACCTTAATCCAGTGGCGGTGAGTCCATCTCAGTCAGGCTTTGATGCAGTTCCTCCCCCTTCTCCTTAACATGGGTGAGGGAAGGCCTGTGTAAGACAAAGCACCCGTGACAGAGACAATCAGAAACAGCTCAGGCCACAAAAAAGGGAGAGAGAAGCTTCAATCTTTGGAATCAAGAGGAGAGAAGAAGCATCGTTGAAGCAAAAAAAAACTTTAAGTCAAAAGAGAGAACATCAAAAGGGGCAGAAGAACAGAACAAGACAAAATGAAGCCCCTGAAGATGAAGCAACTTTTGGAGCCGTGATTCATGCCTGAGAAACGTATCGCTTTCACTCTTTTCTTCAGGTCTGATTTGAGTGCCACAGCTCAGTTCTACTGATCTCCTTGTATGGCACTTTATCTGAGGAGTACCTTTGACCTCCAGCTCAATGGGCCAAGATGCTGTGGTACGAATAAGCTGTATCACTGTGGGATCTCCTCTGATGACTTTTAACATGCCTGTTAGAAGCAGAGGTGGCCAGAGATCATCATTTAGCTTTCTGAGAAAAGATTAGGGTCGCACACAGCAATTGTAAAAAGTAACAATTTTGAGTTTCAAAACAGTAAACAGCAGAAAATTGGTAGGTGTATAAGATTTAAAACATCCATCATAATCATGTGTAGGGCTTTCTTCAGCTTTGTGGACATTTAGAACCTTTTTAAAATCATCACATCTTTTAATCACACCAGTTGGCAATCTAATTTGTCCATAAACTGTTAAAAAAAATCTTTATTTGTTATGTTTTACATACATAAATGCTCTTCAGGAATTCTCACATGGTTTATGGTTTAATATTTCAGTTAATAAAGTGGTTAGTAGAAAGGTTTTACTTGTAACTGAGTATATATATATATATATATATATATATATATATATATATATACACATATATACAAACAAGTATGTATATATATAATTGTATTATAAATGAATATATATATACATACACACATACACACTCCCTCTGTGTAACATTTCATACATGCTCATACAAACCATAGCAATTATGAGCTCATGTCTGTTATAGAAGCAATCAACCTTCCTGTAGGAAAGAAATCTGCTAAAATACACCTTCAATACATGTGCACCTATGTAAAGTGTGACTCAAAGTTTAATGAATTCCACAGACTCCGACACATTGACTCAGAAAGAGTTATCTCTTGCCCTAATGAATTCAGTCACCTGTCTGAACCTAAGCTGTCCATTTGATTGTCAGTGTTGTCGAGGAGAATCAGAGGAGTTTGATCCTTCCAGCAGCAGCAGATGGTTGGTGTGTTTGGAGCTAGTGCTGGGAATCACTCCCCAAACTCCCAGCAAAGCGTTTGAGGGCCTAAATCCTCTGTTGCCGCTCCTAAGAAGACCATAAGCTCGAACAGAGCAAAAGAAAGGGACCTGCTACTGGCACTAATTACCCAGAAACCACACAGAAAGTGCCCATGTCACCCACTGAAGAGGTTCACATCCCTTCCTCCACAGATAAAAGGCGTAGTATGAAAACATTTCGCGTGGGACAAAGGAAGGAAGATTAACATAATCTGTGGGTTTGTATCCCCTATAAGCTGGCCATGTGTGAGCTGCTGTCTCTGTCTCTCTCTCTGTGTTTTCTCTTCTCCCACATTCACTTTTACCCCTTTTCCCTTTTCTAGTGTCTTCTCTAAAGTCTATTTTTTTGGAGGAAGTGGCACTGCAGGAACAGGCTAAGCCTGGCGCTTGCAATTTTTCCCATCTCTCTGTGATCGGCTGATAGCATGCTGCAGTTTGGGTTAATCGGCCGACAGTGGGTGAAATGAGATGTCATGCTGCCGACAGACATTTCTCTCTCTATCTTAAGTCTCTGTTAACCCCGAACTTTGGCCTTTTTCTGCTGTTAAAAGGATGGAGAGGTAAATATGCAGAAATGTGATTTGTCTGTGACACCTGTTTTTGGTTTCTACCAAAATTATGTGGCAAGGGATCATGTAATGCAATTAACTCCGGGAGCTCATGGACAGCCTTGGCTGCTGTCTTGCTGACTGACAGGTGAGAGAGTAATAGTGGTCCCTCCCACTCAGACAGCACAACCAAATACTTGAACTCTCGCCCATGGATGGCTGTGGCATCAGTAGTGTTCTAACCCAATCTCCCCCAAAGATAGGCCTTTTCTGTTGTGCCACTCAGGAGCTGTGTGGTGAAAATTGTTTCAATTAATAGGAGTGATGGGCTGATGCAGGAGCCCTTGTGCGCTACAGTGAATAAGAGAGGCTGCATGAGACTTGGGCGTTCGTTATCTGACAAGCTTAGATCTTCTGAAGCCTGACTTCCAGGCACAAAGGAGTAAACGTCTTTTTCGCAAACACACACGCACTTTTGCACACACTTCTCTTTCTCACTTTGCTTTTCTCTATCACTTTTCCCCTCACTCCACACAGGAGGCATTTGAAGGCGACGCTGGTTTTTGGTACAAGCTGACATTTGTCTCTTTCAAATAGTTTTCCATCAGACACGTTCAGAATTTCCATATTCCGCTTGTTAGGCTGAACTCTGCATGACGATGCCTTTTATTTGTCTCAAACTCACAGTAACAGCAAGTAACAGTCGTTGCGATGCAGAAAGCCGTAACAGCCTGGCTTTAATCGTAATAGCTCCACTTTTCCCCACGTCACATATTGCATTCTGTTATTTTGATATTTTAGAAAGAGTATTTGTGATAGAAATGTGGTTTAGATAGAAATGTTAAATGTGAAAGCAACATTTCTGGAAAACTATTTGACTAGTATGACAAGAACAAGAGGAAATTTAGATTTGCAATAATAGTTCACAGTGGGGAAAAATCACTTTGCTGAATGGGTATGAAAATGAGCCTTTTTGTTGTTTGGCAATGATGTTTCATATAGTCTACTTTAATTTAAGGCTTACTGCAGGCCCCATTGTGCGTGTGCAACCCTGACAATCCCAGCACGAGTCTGATGTATCCAAAAGAAGGTAAGCAAACGCGCACACACACACACACACACACACACACACACACACACACACACAATCCATGTAATGGTGTGTTTACAGAATGTTTCCATCAGTCCTTTTTTTCCTCAACACTCACATGACATTCCTCAAAGGAAAAGGATAAGACAGCTACCTTTTTGTCTCTGTCTCCTTGCTTTTCTCACTCACTCTCTGGCTTTTAGTACAGACGTACGCTCTAAGATTTGTCCTAATTATTAATACACATGCATCACTGTTAATGTCACAATTGGGACTTTTTGAGTTCCATGGATTCGTCCCTGGTAGTCTGACTGCGTTTTTGTCTGCCATTCACAGCACTTTTCAGCAAAACCTAATTACTCTAACACACATGCTATACCCTGACTTCAACTATGACTTTCTACAATGATGTGTACATGTTTATCTCTTTAGCTGAGTGTGTTTGCTGTGTGCGTTCAGTTGCATCTATGTGCTTGAATCGAATTCTGACTCACTTGCAAGTCATTTTGTTTCCGACCAGCTCTCAAATAAACACAGATCATGCAAATAAATGCACATTTAACCAGTGCAGTTCAGACTACGCTAAAAATGTCTAAAGCAATTATTGCTACACCGTGCTGTACTGGCAATATTAAAACCGCTGCTAATCGACTTTGTACAGTCTTGTGTTTGTGCCCATATGATACAATAAAGTGGACATCTGCGTTAATGAGGCCTTACAGCTCATTAAAGCAGGTTAACCAGGCTACACTGGACTCTAGAGCATTACTGAGCTACTGCAACACACTGAGCCTCGGGCTAATGCTCTCTGGTCCAACCTTGAATCAAAACGTGCCACAGTCCACTAGGGCACTTTGCAATTCATTAGACACGCTCTTCTAACATGGTTCACCTGCAGCTTTTCCCCCCTAGTTTGAGTTATCTTTACATTTTATGCACATTTATGCAATATTTATTGAGCGTTTTTTATAATTTTATTCCACACTGCATGTATTATTATTATTTATTTTTCATTTTTTTATTATTCATTTTGATTGAATTATTTGATTCGATAACAGAACTGTTATATTTCACTGTGTCTTGTTTTAATTTAACATTATGGCCAGAAAGGAATACAAAATAAATGGCTGCATAAATATTTATTACATATAAGGGTAAGAAAAAAAAAACTTTTTGTGGGGACCAGCAAAATCTTCCCTCAATGTCAAAAATATTAAGTATTCCTTTAGGATTTTAGTTCCTTACAAACATATAAAAACATGTATGCACAAACACACACGAGCACACACACACACGAGCACACACACACGAGCACACACACACGAGCACACACACCTTCCTTTCCAACCTACTCTTCGTCACTCATGCCTAGACTGGAGTGTTCACACAGATTTTTGCTAGTTAGATATAACTGAAAGTCTCAACTGCAGTTAACCTTTAGTTTGTTAAGCTATTGTGTTGGTTCTCATGTGTGCTCTGCATATGCTGTCAGAAATGTTTATGAAATTTTTTTTTGATTCAGAGTGTTCCTTAGGAACTGTCTTTCAGCTGTAATACCTCTTGACTTCTTATTTGGCATCTAAAAACCCATGCAACTGAAATGATTTACACATATTTAAGCCACATTACTCGTTTGTTCATAAAATGGCAACAATCCTGAAACTTAGGATAACATAGGCTTAATCAAAAAAATATAAATTATTATTACTCTGAATAACTGGGGTAAAAGGGGGCTTGGTAATGATTATAATACAGATTGTAAGAATTGTATTGCTATAAAAAAAACAGATAAAGTGGAGCTAAAAGATTCTTCAGAGAAATGATGGCGAGAGTTTACTGTCAGTACAGCCACAAAAGACGCCAAACTTGACATCACATTAACACTAGAATAATAAGCTTTGTGTCATTGTGTACTGAAGTAGACCGATGTTTATGTAATGGCTGCGTAGTAGTATTCCTGCAACTGCCTTATTTACAAGAAGTGAACAATAAATTATAGACAATATAAATTATGGACAAGATTCTAAATGATTGACAGCATGACTGGAATGTGGGACTATTTGCTTACTAGCCAAGCTTTCCACACAGAAGGAACATTTAAAGCACCACAGGGGGACTTTGTCACAAAACAGAGTCACTGTATTCACACACATAATGTATTTTTCATTGTACAGAAACAGTAATGGGAACAAGCAGGAGGGTCGGTGTTTGGGAGCCATCACAATTGATTTGGCTCATGTTCCATAATTGAGAAGAGAATATGCGGCAAAATCACTGTACATCACATTGCATTCTGGTGACAAAGCTTTTTACGAACAGTGGGTGACTTTTACTGTGTCCTCACTGACGTTTGGGCACCATGGCATGTGAATCTGTGACAGTTTATTTCTATGATTTAGTTTGGATCCAGAGCCACCCTGGGAATTGCTGTCCAAAGGCATTTGGTCTCCGAGTCATGAGGCCTTGTGTACTCCATTTGTGTCACTGGACACCATAAAAACATTGCTATTAAAACTCTATTTGATGGCAAATATAGTTTCTGACACTTTCACATGACAAGAAAAGAGCACATGGAAAAAAAATCAAATGTGGCAAGAAAACAACCAGCTGCTTTGTTATTAAATGTATTAGTTAATATTAATTTTAGAAACCTAACAAGACAGTACAACCCAATCTACTAATATGTAATCAAATATATAGCTAATAAAATAAAATAAATCCATAAATAACTAGCTTTTCTTCAGTACATGATATATTATGGATGTAGTATGAGCCAAAGCTTTGTGTGAGCTAACAAGAAGAGAGCATGTAGTAAGATTTTTTTACAAGAGACAATAAGCTTGGCTTTTGGGGGTTTATTCCATGCTCGCTAAGTCCAGTGTGACCAGATGGGATGTGTTGTTTGATGGGCCTCCTTCGCTTTTTGTCAAGCACAATGACAACTTTGACCCCCCCACCCTCACTCCCCACACGCGCACATACACCCACATGATGCCTGCCCTCATTGTTTGCCTGTTAAGGAGATTGGGCTGGCATTTACTCCGTGTGTAGCTGTGTCAGCTAGCATACGAGTGCTCTCCTGCTTTGCTCGGCTCTCTCGGCCCAGACCCTCCTCACCTGAGCGGACGGCCTGATCAAAGGGCGTTGGAGCTGACAGGAGAGCGAGAGAAGGCTGCATAATTGACAAGACCTCTCAAAAAGCACAGTGGCTCACAGCACACGATGCTACAGCACCAGCAAGACAAGCCCCTTAAGGTTCCCTCTCACTGGGATAATTATTACACACCACACATGCCTGCTAACTATTAGACTGCTGCACCATCATTTCCAGTAAAGTGTCATCAATGAAAAAGTTGTTAGCAAGCTCAACATTAGAAATTAGTATAGCAAAATAAATAAATAAATAAAACAAACAAACACCTTTTCAGGTTTAGATGTGTCACTTATTCTTTTTTACTGCTGAAACAGTATCTATTTTGGTTCCAGACCGATGCCGTGTTGCACATCAGCGATCAGCAGTTGACTGCTCCAAGAGCAGAAATGTCAAAAGCCTCCAGTGGCAGCCATGCCACGCCGTCACACGGCTGCCGTTCAGGAGTCTTGCCAACTTGCCCCACATTAATCAGAGCCTTTCGCACCATTAGCCAGTCAATTATTTCCTGGGTCTAAGCCATGCTGCTGCTATTGCCATGTATCTGTCTAACCCCATCTTTTGCCTCTGATTGGCTGATTTCTCTAACACCACATGATGTGCCAAATTGAAAAACACAATGTTTTTCATGTCACCAAGCTGTTTTTAGGAATCTGCTATCACTCAACTAAAAATGTACAAGTAGCATGTAATGCATGCAAGTAAAAAATGAGGCACCATCTTGACACAAGTGAAGAAATAGAAAAATACGCATAAAAATACAAATACACAAGCTGTATATATGACAAGTAAGGTTTACTGCTGCTCGGAACGGAAGACGTTTTAGTCTACTGGCTGAAAACAAAGCTTACCTTACTCACTCAGATACCATAAAGTGTTTTAAACACATCATACTTCCTTATGATATGGTGAGTCCACTATAGACTTGAACTGGCTTCACCTCATCACCTTATCAAGTTTTGCACATCATAAAAACATGAGAAATTAGTTGCATATTATTCTAATTAATTGATTACTCTGTAATCTTTAACTTCTCCATCTATTTTTTTGAGATCCGCTGGTGTTCAATTTCTTCATTTCCACTGATCACATACAAACTCCATACTCTCATGTAAAGTATTTACTTTCTTATAAAGTAGAACCAAAAAATATAAATATTTGTTGTTAGAAGTCATCATGATGAACCATTAAAAGATAAATCCTGGGCAAAACAGATCTTCATATTATTTCAGATCATTACCAGTATTATCACAGATCATTTTAAGATCATTTTAATTGTTTGTGCATGTAATCATATGCAGAGCTATAAGTACTGAAAGGGATTTTCATCAGAGCATTTAGCAATGCAAACATCTTGGTCAATTTGTGTGTGATACGCATGTTAGAACAGAGTGATCAAAATTATTGTCCTGACTATGAAGAGAGAACATCAGGCTTGAAGGACTTCCATCATTAGCTGACAGTTGTAGAGATATTACAGATGAGTCAGAGGTTACTCTGTAATAAATTACAGACTGATTACACTAATGTTCTAATACTAATGGCCAAATTATTAACACTTTTTTCACAATTTCACATTATTGATCCCTGATACAAGTTGTTCACAGTATTAAACAAGTTTTGATATGGCAAATTGATCTCATATATAATTTGTAACAGACACCACACCATACACCCCAACTTCAATCTAACCTTGATGTTACCTTTTACACAATGGGCGAACTCTTACCTAGAAAATATTTTTCTTGATGTCATTCCACCACGGTGTATAAGGCTGATTCTGTCTGAGTCTGAGCTGCACAGTACACAGCACACATTGCTGATCAGTCAACATGCACAGATGTGTATCTATATCTTAACGTTGATAAGATTCCACTACAGATTATTGTTGACTGAAGAAAACATGGTCATCACTTTCCACTGTACACCAACTTGTTGAAATGTGGACAGAGTTCCAGTTCCAAGGACCCCATCTGGACCCTATAGCACCACCTGCATAGCCAGGTAAGCCCAGCAGCATTGTCAAACTATCCCTATCCATTTCTACTACTCTCTACAGGGGGACATTAGGGAGCATCCTAATCTGCAGTGTCATGACTTGGTAACAGATCTGAAAGTGGAAAACCCTACAGCTGAGAAAATCATGTGTATTCATCTCCCCACCACTTCAACTTGCTCCACAACACCAACAACCTTGTATATAATGCCTTCCACCATTATCATGGACTCTTCTGGTGGAAGCTTATACTGTACCTCTGCCCCAACACACTAGTCAAGACTTCTTAATTCTTCCTTTATTCCCCACCTGTAAATCCTGGATCGCCTTAAATGGTATGTAGGGAAAAATGGTCTATAGTCTACTTTGGTGGGTGAAACAGCACCATAAACTAAAATCATCTGTGATTTGCAAAAAAAAAAAACTGCCTTGCAATTAGACTTACTTGATTCTAGTCTCATTTCTGTGCTACTGCTGCAGGTTTAAAATATATTCGTATTTGTATGGACTCAATGAGGTTTTAGAGAAATAAATGTTTCTACAATGGGACTCTAATCTACCTTTGCATTTATATCACCTATTCATTTAACAAGTGGTTTTGAAAATTTGTATTTACCACCAGGCTTTGGTGGTTTGGAGCAAGGGAAAGGTAACACCCATTAGAGAGAGGGAGAGAGAGTAGCTCAACAAAAGGGAGAGAAAAGCAAGGAATGGAAAAGGTTGAGGTTGATATGTCAAAGAAAATGCTGAGGTGAAGTGCTGACATGCCGTTGTCTTAGCAGATAACGCTTAAATCATTTTTCGTCCAAAACTTCAGTCACCAGGCTTCAAAGCAATATAGCTATAATACAAATTTTTGGAGTAAGTACTGGTGTTTGAAGTTATTTTATGGGATTTCGCTGTAAGGCCCAGAATTGATTTGCAGCAGGGATAAAAGGAAGATTCTTTATCTGCGGAGCTTTGTCGGAAAAAGCTTAGCATCCATTGGTAGTTCCGCCAATACGCCTGCAGGGCATGGGGTGGAGGGTGGGGGGATGGCTGGCATTGACATTATATACCAGAACAGATTGTGCTGAGTGTACACCTCCTACTGCTTATGAGCTGCTCTTTCATAATCATTCATGAATCATACAATGTTTTATTTAATGTACCAGGTCAGAAAGGAACTTGAGGAAAAAAAAAAAAAACATATCAATAATGAAAGACTCAGGTCTGGAGAGGGAGAAGCTCTGCTCGGCAAACAGGTTATGGAGACCTTTTGAAGTGTGCAACTCCTGTGCAGTCAATAGTTTAAAAACTCGTGTTAAGTCTGAAGGTGAGGCGAGCTTGGAGCTTCTTTTACCTGACAAATGCCAAACAGCTCATCTGTACTGTCCAGCGGTTTATTGCTGCAGCAGATAGTCTACTCAACAAGACAGCAGACAAGAATCCCTTTGGGCTTTGTGGTTAAAAAAAAACAGAGGACAAAGTTCAAGTCAAAATCTATGCAATCCTCACATGTGAACATTTTTTATTCTTTTCCCCCAAACCACCATTTGGGAAAATTAACAAAAGACTCCATGATTCATGATCCTGACATCTGATCCATGTGTTCAAATAGAAAAGAAGGAAGCATTAAGGCTGCGTATCCCCCAGTGTCTGCTAATTTGCAGGAGGTTAAATAGGGCACAAGCAGCTGCAGGCTTTTTAATTGCTTAATTGCACTCATTATTTGAACTGAGGATGAGCTCACCTCACACCTCTAATTGAAAAGGTACTGCAGCACACTCCTGCTGAACGGTGCCATCCCACGAGAGTGGGAAACCATTCTGATCTAGGAGTACCATGCGACGCGCTTGCACTCTCTATCTCTTCCTCTGTCTGGTTCGTGAACATATGCTGTGTGCAGTATCTGAATGCACAGTGATTCTCCGGGACACTGCAGGCCTAGCCAGATGAAAGAAACACATCTCAGAAACCTCAGACCCTCAGAGGAAGGTCCAGAGGCCATGTGACTTATTCATGACTCCTGTGTTGACGTGCAGTACACACACACACACACACACACACACACACACACACACACGACTCCCTGACTTTTAGATGGTGCGGCCTGCTCAGCCTATTTAAAAAATAAATAGGAGACTGGTGTCACTAGTAATAATTCATGGACAGGGACGGTGAGAGGTGTTTATGTGGGGAAATGAGATGTTCTTAACACCTGCTCCTCTGTGGAAACACTGCCCCACATGGACACACACTGCCAATGCAGGCCTTTGGAATTGAGACCTATAAAGTACTGAACTCTATGAAAGCACAAAGAAGAAGCACTAAAGAAAAGTAATTTTGAGCTATAAGACCTTGGGTAAACCTTATACTCATTCTGGGTTAATATATTACAAGCGAAATCTATAAAAATAGTAGACTCACAATCTAGGTAGAAACTGTGTAAATGCATGATGCAACAGGCAGGGAAAACCACTAGCTGCAAAGCTCTAACTCCTTACAGAGCTGTACTTTAACATGAGGAGGAAAGCAGTTAAATCATGGCTGATCAATTATACCCTAGCTGCTCTCTCTTCCAGCAGTGAATGTCAAGTGTTTCAGCTTAAACTATAAACAATAAACCTAACCATATACAGTTCACACACAACTATCAGCTATAACCTGCCTAAACAGCCACCAAAGCAGCTCTAATCCATTGAGGCATGAACTGTACAAGACACCCGAGAGTGTGTTGTGGTCTCGGTGGCACCAAGATGTTAACGACAGAACCTTCTGTGGATCTTCTATGGGATTGGACCAGCTGTGCTAGCTTTTAACCCCACACCCATCAGTGAGCCTTGGGTGCCAGAGGGGTGACCCTGTTCCTGTTTCACCAGTTGACCTTTCACTTCTGGTAGGTACTAAACACTGCATGGAGGGAACACTCCACACCGCCTGCTGTGTTAGTGATGCTAGATGAACTTTGTATTTTATGATTTAGAGCATAATATTTTTTCATTATTTGCATTTATTTAATTTGTTTGATTGGTTTAAAAATTTCCCAAAACAGGAAATATGCAGATTGTTTTTAATGAAGCTATTAATAGATTTTAATTCTCATTGAGCACTTTATTTGGAATACTATAATAATACTGACTAGAGCCACCGTTTTCTCTCCAAAAACTCTCAATTCTATCGATTCCACAAAATGTTGAACCAGAATCTTAAATGAATGTTTCCATGCTGATATGAGTGCATCACTGAGTGCATTTCTGCAGATTTTTCATGTGTATTTTCATGCTGCAAATCCCCCACCCTACAACATCGCAATGCTGTTCTATTAGAATTAGATTTGGAAAGGCCACTGAACTTACTGTCATGCTCATGAAAACAGTTTTAGATTTTTTTTTTTCCCTTCGTGACCTGATGCTAAATTGTGCCCATGAAGCGATGTACACGATCAGCAATAACACTCAAATAGCCAGATGACTGGTATTTAGTCTGTCCCCACACCATTACACCAGCTCCACCAGCCTGGACAGCTGTTGATACAAGGCAGGTTAGGTTCACAGATTCAAGCTGTTGGCACCAAATTGTAATCCTACCCTCATGTTTACCCCTACTCTTACGGCTGATGTGAGCATTACCTGAAGCTAACCTGATGCCCTGATATAGGATCACACAATTGGCAGATTAAATAATTGCAGGAATGTGTAGGTAGACAGGTGTTCCTAATAAGGTCCTCAGTGGGAGCATATATTTTATATTTATGCTAACAAATAACAAATGATAGTTTATTAGCACCCTAATACTGTGCACATTAACATGTAAACTAATAATACAATAATTATTTTAATTAGGAATTTCCAGATTGCTTATTTGGCTACGTACACAGCATTAAAATCCTTATACTGGTTTAATTCATTGCTACATTATGTAATTTATCTAATTATTTTATTGCAATAAATGGAGCATTAAGTGCATGTATACCATTAATCTGCAAACATGGACAGAGTAGAGAAAGAAAATTACATCATTTTTAAATATGTGTAAATGCAATTTGCAAAAACTCCCAAATAAATACTTTTCAAAGTTGTTGAAAAGAAATATGCAGCAAACTGTGTGGATTTTATTCTTAAATGGTTTATTGCTAATGGAACTGTCATGGATTATATTATGTATTTAAAATAATAAAAATAAATAAGAATAATTCCAGTTACTGATTCATGTAGACCCAAAGTTATGTGCAAGTAGAGGTGATTGTTTTTAGATATATATTGTATGTACATGCTCAGTGAAAGTGATGCCCAGATACATACTACTACTGTGTTATTATTGTGTGTTTATGAAGGCAGGAAGCCTCCAGACTCTTTATGTGCATCTGCACTGGGAGTAAACTTGTTTAAATCCAATGAGGGATCATGTGTATGTGACAGTATTCACTTTAATGACAGATTATATTTCCTGCATGACTGTATTATTATTTGAGCAGGGAGCTAACGGTGCAGAAACCTGTCCCTCCATTTGCATCTCTCAGGCTGATGCTCTGAGCCATTTCCCTGCATCTCTGTTTCAATTGAGCATGCTAAAATGTTATTTCCATATGCCTCTCCTGAGTGCGCCCTACTTTTTTGGCCTTTGTGTCAGAGGCTGTTTTGTAAATGAAATGTGTTACTAATGGCTTATGAATTAATAAGCAGCCAAACTGAATTTGATTTTTATACAAGGTAATCCTGAAAGCAGCAGGCCTACTCCCCTATTTTTTTACATTCTGGTATTTTCTGGCTGAATGCATTCCTATTTCACAGGACACAACAGGCCTTAGTGTATTTTACTTATTTGCTATTCCTGTTCCATCAGTACAGAAAGGTGATTCTGATTCTGTTTCTTTTCTGGATTGCTTATTTAGATGCTCAGAGAGGAGCAGGCAGGTTTTCTACTTATTGGAATGGTGTTATTTCTCACATAGCGGAACTGCATGTGAGTTAATGTGCACTCCCTGGGCACCTTAATTCAAAGTGAAACTCCTAACAGGACTGACAGACCATTAAAAAGCAGAGAGAAAAGCATTTTGCATTTTAAAGAAATGGTCAAGAGGAAAATCAAATGTAGCTTATCAGCAAAAAATCTGTTCACTGTCTACAATTTGATTCTTCAGCATTAAATCTTTCTTATATTTTATCTGTAGTTGTTAATTTGCAAACATGCAATGAGACAAGTATAATAAATACTATAGGGAGGGAAGACAATGGAAACATTGAGACAGGAAACTTGACCATTTATGGCATTTGGCAGACGCTCTTATCCAGAGCTACTTACAAGGATATTGGTATTACAGGTAGGCCATCGTAGTGTTAGGAGTCTTGCCCAAGGACCCTTATTGGTGTAGCACAGACTGGCTGCCCAGACCGAGAATCAAACCCAGGTCTCTCACATGGGAGCCAATGATGTTACCACTGTACCACACCAACCACGACCATATGACCATTCGCAGTTTACAGTGGGAGTAATGTAAATAAAGGGCAGAAAATGTAAACATAGGTATTAATAAAGATAATGTTCATAATGTTTATGATTCAAGATGGGCTAATGCATCATGGTGTACAATTAGAATTAATCCAAGGTCAAGAGTTTAATCAGAGATTATAGTTTAATCCTGATTTGTTAAAAATATTACATGCCACATCTCAAAGTAAAATAAAAACCTATATCAATAATTCATTAATGATCTCTAAACTATGATTAGTTTAATAATTACTGGTGCAATCCTCATTATAAGTTTTTTGTACAGCTATTAAAACCTAAACACATTAATGCAATGCAACATCAGGCTGGTGCACATCAAACATGTAACAAACATGTTACAAAAAAAGACAAAACACCTGTCTAAATAAGATGCTGATGTTTTGCAAATCTGCCATCAAGCATGGTGTTAGATAATTAATGCAACACAGCCATAAGGATGTGGCTATTAGCAGCTTAATTAAGCAATGAAGGAGAAGAAAGCTCAGGTTAGCGTGGGCTTGGTGCAGCAGATATCTTCACATGGACAGTCAGTATAGCAAATGCGAGTGTTCAATCTATTGGGTGCTAATAGGAAATCATGCCTTCAGGTTATTGACTGTCATCTGATACATACTGTATAATCAGCTTAATCTGAGCATGTTATGTTTAGTGGCTGTTGAATTTGTCACACACAAGGGTTTAAAAAAAAGTACAAAAATGTACTTATATACATATTTTAGTTAAACTCAATACAGTACATTCATATTTATGGCATTTTTACAAATAAGTTGTTTTGGCTAATCTCTATCAAGACAAATGATTTAT
>JAOVVF010000017.1:17087331-17101355 GCA_028565595.1 Duopalatinus emarginatus | reverse complement strand
TGTGTGTGTGTGTGTGTGTGTGTGTGTGTGTGTGTGTGTGTGTGTGTGTGTGTGAGAGAGAGAGAGAGAGAGAAAGAAATGAGAGAGAAATGTAGCACCACTTTTGAGCGTCATTAATGATGTCCATTGCATCCATATTTCTTTTCCAGCAGCTGTTACTCACTGACACCTAGTTTATGACTTCAGATTACATCCTACCATAGTCCAGCCATCACTCTGTCTCCTTTTTCTCTTACTCACCCTTCCCTTTCACTTCTCTGCTTGTTTTTAGTGATTATGTCGCCTTCAAACATCGCTCCTGGAAGGCCTTGGACAGTCATGGGGATTCAACATTGTTGCTTTTTGCCCTGTCCATAAAACCTTGCTAATCCATGAGTCTGACCTTGGACTTTAGCCGGGAGTCAGAGGGGGAAATAATTGGGTTGCTTCTAATAACTGGATTTTACCTGCTCGCTCAGGGTGTGGGGTGTGTGTGTGTGTGTATATGTGTGTGTGTGTTCACCTAACTACTGGTGTCCTCACAGGAAGAGTCTGGGCCTCTAAGCCTCTGGCTGCAGTTTTGGCCAGTCCTTTTCTGCCACATATAATATGATTAGCATTCTGCAATATTCTCTGTGTGTAACCTAATTCTTTATTATGAATACTAACACCTCCTCTTGGTTAAGGATTTAAAAAAACTTAATTCCTAGTCTTTTTTTTTATCTTTAATGTACGACATGTTTCTGCAGGTTTGTGGAGTTAGCCAGAAGACTTGTTATTATTAGCTTTTTTCAGTATGAGTATGACACAGAATGTACACTGCATGTCATATATTCACTGTCACTTATAGGCCAATGATCACAATATGCCATGAAGGCTTTACCTGTAATTTTGTGCTTAGGTAACTGAATGTTGCTGTACTGTGGTTATTTTACTTTCTTGACAAACACACACCTCGCAGCACCCACTGACGTTCCTACTGCACTTAACATCTACCCCGATGCTGCATGCAGGTCTGAAAAAGAAGTGTCAAGTATTGCATGTGTTTATTTTTGCCACTCACTGTTTGTTCAGTATGAGTGAATGTAGAAGCAGTCGAAGGTGGGGTGTCAGTGTAGCTATGGTAAAATGTAATCCCACTCTGTATGTGTGTGTGTGTCTGTATTTTTATTCCCTGTGGGTGAGTTTGGCCTGTGTTTCTCTCTATATTCTACCTACTACTTACCAATATTATACTGACCCATGGCACATTTAGTTTAACTTTTTACACCGGTTATTTCTGCTGTTCTAAAATGCACAATAAATCATTTGTTAATTGCTACAAAGGTAGCATGGTGGTATAGCATCCCGGTGCCTTACAGCTATATTCCTCGGTTCATCCTGAGCTTGAGTTACCATCGTGTGTGAGGTTGCACATGCATGTATGTGTGTAAATTTCCTCCTGGTTCTTCCATTTCCTCCTACCACCTACAAAACATGCTGGTAGGTAGACTGGCTACTCTAAAGTGCTCTAGCTATAACTATGTCATGTACACAGTGTCCGGCAATGGATTGGCGTTTCATCCAGGATGTATTCCTGCCTCACAGTATAAACTCTAGAATCACTGTGACCCTGACCAGGAAAAGTTGTTACTGAAGATAAATGAATGACTACTCATATTGCAGTGTTGGTTTTTGCTATTTTTAGAAATACTAGTTAAAGAATCCACATCCGACTTGCATGTTTTCATGCGCACACACACACACACACACACACACACACACACACACACACACACACTATATCGCTTTATATCAACTTACAGGACAGTGTGATTTTTGCTTTGCATTGCACCTTTATGAACAGATTTGTCTTGGACCGAGTAAAAGGAAGTTGAACTGGGGTGAAGGACATGAAAAGTAAGCACTTATTAGTTTGGTTTTGAAAGGCTATTTTTTAGCCACTTACAAAATTCACACTCTCTTGTTTTGTACCTTTCTCTGTCTACAGCACTTTGCCTTGAAAAAGTAAGCTTGCTAAGCTTTGGGTGATTTTCCTCTCTTTTTTTATACTGAGGATCAAAGCATAAAGTCAATTTCATCAATTTTGCATTCATTTCAAATTCTGGGAAAGAAGTCCTGTGCGTGGATTCCTAATTTCACATAAGAGAAATGCCCTTGGAGATGGAGGTCTAATTGAAAATTGCATGCAGGAAAACAATATCAAAATAGTCTTGGCTATTTAAAAAAAACCAAAAAACCTCAATGCATCATGATTAAACATGGTGGCATAAGGGAGAGTTTGGGCATGCAATCCTCCCAACATCAATTTATGTATTATTACTCAGTAAAGGTCAAAGCTACGAAACCTAGTTACTGCAATTACACATAATTTCTTTAAGAGCAGAAACAAAAAGAGGAAAAAGCCTAAACCCATCTTGCAGCTATGAACAAAGCTGTAATCTAGTCATATGGAATACAAAGGCTTGCTGGAAGCACTTAATAATCATTTATGTGATGAAAAAAACAGGGGCAGAATTATGAAGGCTCAAGTTTGAGTGGAACTGAAATCGGTCATGCAATTTTCAAGGCACACACTAATTTATGATGTAAATACAAGCATAAACACAGACAAAAGAATACAAATAAAATGAATGGAAATGTGTTTTAAAACCTGAACGCTGGTTCAGCATATCACAGTTGTGGTACAGTGCACTAGCATTATGAAAACAATGTATGACATTTGGTTGGGCATTTTAAACAAAACTATATTACAATATTGCTTTAAAGATGTATAATTCTCCTGACGACTGAGACATCCAGAAAACAAGCAACAAGTTTTAAAGTTCACTCTGGAAGGACACTTAAAAAAAAAAAAAGCCTATATGGCTACTTCACTGCAGGTTCCCAAGATGAAAAGCAAACTTCAAAAAGAGCTTCACAACTATCAGTGCAATATGCATAATCAATCCCCCTCTCTCTCTTTCATATATATACGTAAATATTGTCGGGAAAAAATACACTTAGTGTTGTTTAGTTAGCGTTGAGGGCTTGTCTTTAGAAACCTTTAGAAAAAAAGACCTCCACAGCAGTTAAGGTTAAAATTAGCAGTTACAAACTTTTTAAAGGCAGTTATTTATAAAACATCTCTGCTAGACCTGGTACTGGGTCCACTGGGTACAAAAGGTTAAAATATAAGATGTGTATTGTTTTTTTTTTTTTTTCTTTTTTTTTTTTTGGTTGGTTACAACTCCTAAGAAACTGTTAATGTGATGTTAAAATATACCAGCCCTTTGAGACTCTAGAAATAGGCTAAGATGCCTTCCAGTAAATTACCCCTCTATGCTAGCTTGGTATTGATAGCTGATGCATATAGAAATCTTCTTCATTGGGATCTGATCTGTTACAGCTCTTTCTTTTCTAGCTTGATTAGCACAGAACAATGTTTAAGGTATATGCCAACATCTATTGTAGTCAATTTATAATAATAAAAAAAATAAATAAATAAAAAAAAACTTAAAAAGCTTGTTGCTGCATCATGATTTAGGTGTATACCACTACCGGGTTTCTTATGTGAATTCAATGCATACACCCTCCCAACAATGGGGAGTATGTCTGTCGATAAAAGAAAATGAGACTGCTCAGCAGTCCATCAGAAAAGTTGGGCATTTTAAATAAAGTTGTATAATGTTCCTGATCGCCGAGACATCCAGCTAAGCAGGTAACAAGTTTTGAAATTCACTCTGCAAAAATACTCATGGTGGGCACTCTGTAAATGTCTGGCTACCCTCACTGTCTTACTACAGGTTCCCAAGATGAAAAACAAAGCATTGTTCCTCCAAACCCCCAAATCCCCACACCTCCGTTTTTTAGCATGATGTCGGTGTAAAATAATTAAAAGAGGAATACCAGTTGTGTACAAGTCAGACCCATTGTGCTGTAAGCCACCTTCATCTGGGAAAAGCCTCTTTTGGAGGGTAATAATATGTTCTCCCCTGCTTAAATCTGAGATCAAATGCTCTCTCATAACGCCAGAGTAATTAGATTTCACTATGTAAATGGCCTAGAGAGGTGAGAGAGAAAAGGAGAAAGAGAGAGAGAGAGAGAGAGAGAGAGAAAAGAGTAGGGGATTCTTAGGTGCTTGTACGTTCACTGCTGCCTCCCTCAGGCCATTTAATGCTCCAAGGCCTCAGCTTCAGTAGAGAACAATCATGGAAACAAGTGTGAGGTCTGGCTATGACGGTTTATGTCATCAAAGTCATTCTAGACCCACTCACAGTAGTACGCAAAGATAACTACAGGCTCCCTATATGAGCTTTACTTCCCCCAGAGATTATAAACTAGTGTTCCCTCCCTTTCCCTCTCTCTCTCTCTCTCTCTCTCTCTCTCTCACGCGCACACACACACACATACACATAATTTCATTATATAGGATTACATACATAGGTTCTATGTCTGTATGTGTATGTTAATCTAATATCAAACATAACCTAAAGAATTTTTTTTTAAATAATGAAAATAATTGCCCTAATAAAGTTTTCAATATTTTAGTTATTATAGCTATTACATTATATTATAGTTTTTAAATATTTTCTCTGGCTTTGCTAAATGTGATTAAGGTAAGGTGACAACTGTGTATTTTAATAATATACAGTATATGTCTATAATATATAAATGTACAGCAGGTCTACACAAATTTGAATACTTTGAATAATTGACTTACTATGTTTTCCACACCCATATACATATAATGATAAGCTGATATAATGATAATATTATGATAAGCTACAAACATTACACAAACATTACAAACAACAGCTGTAGACCTGATGCAAAACAGACTGCTCTATTCTCCTGATATAACTACACATAGAGCAGTAGTAGATTTTAATTGCCAGTTGACAGAAGTCCATGTCCAATATGGAAACTGTGCTTGTGTAGGTTTTTTCTTCTTTGATTCTTTGTCCCCAGTAGACTATGCAAACATATGTTTCCTCCCCCTCACCTTTAGTTAAGCCTCTGTTAATTAACTTTAAATGGCTAATTTGCAAGCTTGAGTAAGCAGGGTGTTATTTTCGAGGAGAGAGACATTGTTTCTTTCGAGCTAGATAATAAAACAGTCAAAATGTGCAGATGAGGCCAGACTGAGGATTTAAATATTTGGCGTACTTTTAATAAGGCACAAAAATAGCACCAAAAATACCAAGCAGGGTGATTGCTGATGTTTCCTAGTATTTAGTCTGCCTTTCTGAAAATGTTAAAATGAGTAGCTATTGTTCAAGACAAAAGGAGTGTTGACATAATTACTTCTTTTTTTTTTTCTCCAGGCAGTGGAAGCATGGTAAGTGAACCATATGCTATGCTGCAGACATCAGATCGCTTATGCTGATAGCCATGTCAGGACAGTATCGTACAAGCATTAAGATCCTATTAACATAAATTTCAGTAATTGCCCCATCAGAGCAGAAACACAAAGCGGGAGAAACACAAATCTCCGAGAGACCATTCGGAGACGCAGAGTGTGGCCTCTTTCTCACAGAGAGTGACAGCTGAGAGAATCGGGGTCAGCTCAGACCAGCTTGGACAGCGTTGCAGATTGGTTAGCTATTGATTAGTAGTAAATCAATTAGACCACAACACAACATGACACCTTACAACAGTTGCATCTTCTTTATAACTTTTATCCTGGTGCTTTTATTATTCAGTCTGCATAATGCCACGATTTCATTGCAGGGTGAATCACACAGACAACTAAAGTAAGCGTTCTGGCTCCTTTTAATGACACTTTCACAGCTAACCTAGCACAGCTTCCTCATTTCCTCTGGAGTAATTGGACTGTCCCGACGCATTATCCGGTCTAAATTGCAATACTAATTACAAAGCCCAACAGTTGAGCAAGCATCAATACTCTATTAGGATTAATTAAGATTGGAAGTGACAGCTGACAATTACGCACATCATTTGGCAGTTCAACAATCCAAAGGTCAAATGATGATGTTTCTAGCTTTCAACCATAATTATATTTAAGCTGCTGTATAATTTCTCATAAAAATGATTGCCGTGCTTAGCGAATGTATATTCACACTTTTCTCTTATTCTTCTGTTAATATCTTAACAGCACAGTGCTGTTTATTTATCCCTGTTTAATTTTCACCCTTGAAGGCACAAATGGTTTCATAATTGATTATGCTTCTAATTACGAGCTGTACAGATTGGGGAAGTTATTGATAGTTGTGAATGTGGCTTTTAACCCTGGAGCTGTGTGTCTACCCA
Source organism: Duopalatinus emarginatus (assembly GCA_028565595.1). Taxonomy (NCBI): domain Eukaryota; kingdom Metazoa; phylum Chordata; class Actinopteri; order Siluriformes; family Pimelodidae; genus Duopalatinus; species Duopalatinus emarginatus. The sequence continues at coordinate 17,095,124 of JAOVVF010000017.1, read as the reverse complement.
GAGGAGACGAGTGTCTCTTCAAACAATGCGTGTGACTTTTAAATAATTGTGCCATGAAAAGTCACAACTGTTTTCGCTTAAGTCTGGACATAACAAGACCTCAGAGTCTGGTGTATTATTAGTTGTTTTTTTTCCCCCCTACATGGATGGTCAGCCTAATTCAGTGACATTCTTACTAATCTGTTTTATGAATGCAACAGGGAAAAAAGTAAAAAAAAAAGAAAAAAAGAAAGAAAGAAAAAAAAAGGAATATACATTTATCCATCACACTTTTTTAAATTGAGATTCTTTATGTAATGCGTATGGTTTAAATTTTGCGGTTTAATGAATTAGAATTGCATAGGCATGAGAAAACATTGATGAGGATATAATTTGTAAATATTGTATGCACGTTGTAAGAAGTACACTTGGAGTGGGGGAGAGTGGGAGAGCACACTTCAGTTTAATGGATTTCATAGCCATAAAATTGTAGCAACACTTAAATGTTTAACATCATGAACTTTCAAACGGCACCAAAGAACAATAGCCCACGCTATCAACATTAACAGTGTTTTCCTGATGCATAGTGGACTGTGCTGATGAGTTGAAACTGAGAATTTAAACCAACAAAAAAAAAAAGATTAAGGACAATTTACAGATAAATCTAAACATGATGGTTACATTCGAGAGGCAAAAAGTTCACAATAAATTTACGCGTTGCCATTTCTTAAGAGTAGACAAAGCAGGGACTATACTTTTAAGGTACACACGCACACACACAGAGGCCATTACAACTGCACTACCTGCGAGTGGTTCCTTAAATGTCAAGAAGGACAGTGTGGCTTTATAATTGCAATCATTTTGTATCTAAAGATCTGGATTTTGTCCACAAACTCTGTTCTTTTCAGTCTAATGGTCTGTGTTGAATGTCATACGGATGCAGTTTGGATTTGTACTGCACTCAAAATTTGCCATAATGCAGGAACCTGGCATTCTCTGAATGTGGCAAGTTGGGACCTCAGCAAAAAATGTTCACCATAAAGACAAGGCCAAGGTTGCTGCACTTATTCATTTATAATAAAAATTGCTTGTTGTATTATTTAGTCCGTACCAATGGAGTGACACAAAATTGAACATTATATGTTCTGTATTTTAGACATTTTCCACACTGTAGCTGCTATTCTCTGCATCATCATATACTTTAGACAAATGAAACATTTCTGCTCACTTAATGCACTTCAAATTGAAGCAATGCTCAAACGTTGAACAGAAACTTTCAAACACCACCAAAGAACAATAGCATTCGCCCTTTTCACAGAGCCTGATGACGTATTTCTGTTTTTATTTAGCAGGGTAAATAAAGCACCGCTGTAATGGAGTTAACTGTGTCTGTATAATAATCTCCTATAGATAGGTTTTGCTGACATCAACATGGTGGTTGCAAAACGACTAAAAGCTGAAGAGGGTTTAAACTCAGATATAAGAATGAACTGTTTTGTTCATTATAAACAGTTTTAAACACGGCCTGTGAGGAAGTGACAGTGTCAGGACTAGGTAGGGCTGGGCAATTAATCGAAATATAACCGAAACCGATATTCAGACCCTCTAATCGGCATGATCTTGTCCATGTCATTTATTTAGTTTTTTTTATATTTCTTTTAATCCTTTTCCCACGGTACATGTTCATATCCTGTCACATTAAGAATAAACTTCTGCATGTCTAGTCACGTGACCTGGGACCATCCAGTCTTCGGCAAGCGAGCGTCATGAACGTGAACTTAAATATGGAACTGAATGCACAGCTTGTACCAAAAAAATGCGGTGTCTGTTGTTTGGGCGCATTTTGGTTTCAGTGAAGATGACATAGAACAAAAAGAAGCCAAATGTAAATATTGCGGAACGATGCAGAGAAATGCAAGTCGTTTATTTTTTACATTTCAGAGAACTTTATATTTACATTAAAACTAAAATGTGACCTTTTATATAAGGCATTTCCATTTCAAGTGATGTGTACTTTGATTACAGTTCAAAATATTCAATAAATAACCATAAACAGTTCGTGTGTGTGTATGTTTCCTTCAATTATTTTTTAAATCATAAAGATATGCACTGTTTCATTAGAAGAAATATCTCAGCTTTAATACCTTAGCACAATCTGTGCTAGTAAACTAGAACCAAAAAATCCAAATAATCGTTAATTAATCGCAGCCATGGGCTTAGAAAGACAGAGCTTTGTGACAGAAAAGTCACTGATTCGATCCCTGCAAATGACAAGACATGACTGAGGTGACCTGGAGCAAGGAACCTAACCCATAACTGCTCCCCAAGTGCCATGGATAGTGCTGCCCACCATTATGGTGTACTCACTGTTCCCAAGTGTGTGTGTTTCATTGTACGAATGGGTTAAATGCAGAGGTCAGATTTCTCTCTGTGCAAGCACAGTGGCCAATAAGTGGTTCACTTTCACCTTGTGTATATGTAGCATTAATTTCTGAGGACAAGCTTAACCGATACACAAAATGGACATGGGATAAACGAGGCAGCCATCATTCATATGTGAATATGCAATTAACAGCAAGTATATCTTTAGCCTTAAGCTTAGAACACTACACCAAACATCAACCCATGTGACAACCCTCTTGTCTAAAAAAAAATAGTCAGTATTCAAATCATAGGTATGTTTTTTGCAGGTCTATAAGGACATCTGTAAAGTCATCTATTATGTAACATGTTTCCTTCTTTACTGAAATATGAACTATTATAGATAGATATAGATATTTTGCGGGCTAGTTTTCCTCCATTTGTTCCCTCAGAATGAAGCATCCTAGCAACTTAATACAACATTTTACAGACTGATCACTTTTATCCTATAATTTCAATCCTAAAGGCAGATCCCTATTTGCCTACTGTGATTGCACACAGAGGAATGTGAAACATACTGCGGTGAAACACACACACACACACACACACACACACACACACACACACACCTGTGAACACTAGGGGGAATAAAAACAAAGGGGGGCAGCCCCAAATTACAGCACACGGGGAGCAGTTGGGGGAGTTAGGTGCCTTGCTTAAGGGCAACTGTCGTGCTCAGTGCGGGGATCGAACCTGGGACCTTCTAGTCAAAAAGACCGGTTCCCTAACCACTAGGCCACAGCTACCCCAATATACACAGAACATGAGGGGTCACTGAATGGCATTATGAGTATAATAATGTTTTATCCCTCCCATAGTTCCAACAGAGTTCAGGAGATGTTCCTTCAATTTGTGTACATGCACATTTATGCTGCAGCAACCAAACAAGAAACTGCAACTATAGTGAGCATAAGCTCCAAAAGATTTTTTTTCCAATCAACTGCCAAGTTTGGCTTTTGTAAAAACTTTATAGAGGGCATTTAAGTCCCTCGGCTCTTAGGCTGATAAACTAGATTTGGGGAAAATTGTCTAAATTGACTCCTTTATGCTCCATGATTTCTGTAAGCACATTTTTATTTTCATTAGCTGTAAAGGACACCATTGCTGAGTGTGTCGATAAGCCTTGTGTGTTCTGCAATTGCTGCGTCTTGTCTAAAAGCAGCTAGAAGAGTGCTAGGAGGAATAGATACCCTCTGGATTCCAGAGGAAGCATGTTATTATTGGTAATAAAAAGTGATAAATATGGCATGAAGAAAAAGCATGCATCGTGCAGAAAGAGTACGACATTTCACACAAGGCCCCGAAGAGATTACGATGCATTTCCATGTTTCTGTTCTCCCTTCCCTCTTTATCCTCAAAAAAGCTCTGAGCATTGTGATGAATGAGCACAATGAGGATTCCTCAGCAAAAAAAAAAAAGAGAGAGAGAGACATAGGCACCCTTGACTTCAGCAATCAGAACAGTTTAATTTGTTAAGGAGGGGGGTATGATGTTAAACTACTATCAAGTCAAATATTTCCAGGAAAACCCATTTATATAAAGGATAAGAAGAAAGAAATAATAAAAGCGATGGGGACTAAAAGTCTTTTCCCCATTTTGCACCCCAGAGCACAGTGAATTTCTTCTTGGATTGCTGAGTACAAAGGCAGTGCCATTAAGAGATGAACTATAGCGGACAGTGCATGGCTTTACGATGGATTGCAAAGGATGGAGGGATGGAGAGAGGGTTGGAGGGAACAATCAGACCCATCTCAACTGACCTCTTCCACTTCCAAGGAAGAGTGAATAGACAGATTTTCCAAATGCTTTGAAATCTGTTTAAGACCTGTAGTTGAAACACACACACACACACAGAGAGAGAGAGAGAGAGAGAGAGAGAGAGAGAGAGAGAGAGAGAGAGAGAGAGAAGAGAGACAGCACATGAGAAAGAAAGAGAGGGAGGGAGAGAGAGAGCCTCAAGAAATGGACCTGGCCTATAAACAAGCAATGTGGTGTCCATTTTTCCAGAAAGAAAACATTAAGTGATTTTTTTTTTTTACTGATGGTCATGAAGAATAGGGAAAAGGGCATTAGCAGTTAGGAATCAGTTTGAGTAGTCGAAGATTGAGGGCATGAAAAATATTTGCTGTTAGCCTTGTAGTTTTTGTGCTTTTTATATTGGGAACATAAAAGGATACAAGAGTGATGTGTTTCTTCTTAAACCCCATTTTCCTTTCCATTGTTTCTCTTTCTTCTTTGCTTTTCCCTCTCCTCGCTGCAAATGGTAGCTGTGCCCCCACTCAAGAATAGACGTATTGCTTATGACATCCCAGTTTTCGTCCGTTCACAATTTTCACATTAGAGTTAAATCTCAGCAGCTGGATTCTCACGGCCGAGTTAGCCCAAGCCCATCAAATATTTAAGCGTCCGGAGCCGCTGGCAGCCAGGTTGAGGGGAGTTCACGTCCAAACAAGCAATCTGCAGATTCGCAGACATCCCAATAGAAGTGTACAAGAGAAAAGAGCACTGATAAAAATTTCATTACAATGAGATGGGGATATTGCTAGCATTCTCCCCAGCATCAGTATGAAAACTTAATCTGAGTTAATGGAAGAGATATGAAAGCCTTTCTCGATTCAAAACACAAGCAGTGCATAATTTATAAATTATTGTCAGAAAAGTGATTCTGTGCTGAGATTTATTCAACATGAGATGGGAGAGACCCCCACAGAGACGGACTGGAGAAAAAAAAACAAAAAAACACTGCTCTTTTTGACCTTTGATGCCAGCAGATTTTACACTAGAGCTGTCGATATAATCAAGTGAGCTGGTCATTTCTGGAAGAACTGCAGCACAAGCACTCACTGCTAATAAATATCAACTCAGCTCTGTTCAGGTAGCCTATAAAAAACACTCTGAGGTACAATAAAAGATAGAAAGATGGAAACAAGCAGCAAGAGAAGGTAGATGGGAAGAAAACGTTCCATTGCCGGTGGCTTGACAGTCGCTAAAAGCTTCATTATGGTGGAGCATTGTTTCTACGACATAACACTAAAGAAGCAGATTTCTGTAAAGAGCTTTTCTTGAGATCTTTTTTTTTTTCCCTGACTCCAATTACACATGATACGTTTGCATGGCAGAACCCCCACGGGTAATTCACACTGACAGCAGCCTTGTCCTGAAGCATGCTGGGAGTAATAGCAATGGTTTCCTGCACTCGAAAACATTTCTCCCTAATGTAGACTGCTCGTTTCCCAAACGCCATGCTCTGTTGTTCCTGCTCTTTTACATGGCAGCCAGTGAATCCTGATTAAGATTAGCACGTGTAAGACTCTTAGCTGTCCCTGAAGGCAGAGAATATAATATGAACTCGTACACATCCGAGTGAACATGCACATCAGCACTCAACGCTGTTCTGCCATGACTCTATTTAACAAAGAATAGTTTTCAAATGACAGGTTACTATAACACTAACTTTCTCAGCTGGGCATAAGTCCTTGAGAATATAGTCTCAAAGTCTAACAGAAGTCATTTGAGCAAAAAAAAAAACATTTTTTTTTTACAAAAACAGAATAAAAAAAAAAATTATAAACTTTTTATATCATACAGCAGCCCTGACAATAGGATGTTCCACAACATTAAAATAGGTATAATGTTAAGGAACATCTTGTGATGTGCTTTTATTGGAAAATACTTATCATACAAATTCCTGTGAATGCACTCTGTTGCTGATTAGTTGCCTATATTTTTATGTCATCAATTTTAATGTGTACACAGTGAAATGTGATTTTATCTAAGGCTGTGTATCTTTCCCTTATAAGATGATCCAATACTCATCTAGATACATGGTCAGTGTTACAATTCAGAAATGGTACACATTTTTATATGTGATACAATGTAATCTAATACAGGTCTTAACATTTCTTTAATATGGATATTCATTGTACATAAAAAAAACAATAACCTAGTTCTATAAAAGTTGCATTGCTTACCTCTGAATAGATATATTTTATAAAATAAATGTCAGGTACTGTTGTTAGTTTATGGCATGGGGAAAAAAATAAGACAGATACACTACTTTAAACTTGTCACTGAGTTTGTTACATTTTCAATGAACACAGTTGGACAGAAAATCTTTGACCTTATGAATATAAACTGAAGTCTGTCTCAAACACCTACACACATGTGCCTCACTTTGGCAGTTTGATAGGCGGAGAAATGTGAAAAATATTATGAACACAGAAGTCATAGTCCTTCAGTACATTGCAATTAATTATCTTCACAAAGCCCCCCTAACACTGCAAACTAAACTATTTGATTTTGAATATTGGCACAATTGACAAATCTGCCACACATTTGCTACTGAGGCATCTGTAGAAGCATCTACTACAGAAGTCTGTTTGGTATCTTGTTCCTCAGCTCTAATGTAATTTACCATGTCACAAAAGCCTTCACTCTCAACACTGTAAAGTCATTAGCAATACAGCTGGCTATTAATACCACAATTGCCTTAGACTTCACTGACTTCAGGCTAAGTTGTGGCTGTAAAAAGGTTTAATATCCGTGTCTTTGTATTGCTTGTTTTCCCAAGTGCTAGCTGAACTAGCATCAACAGATCTCTCGTTGCCCACAAAAGTTTCACTAGGTGCGTAGTAGGATTTCACTAGGTGCTACGTCTGTACTTAATCGCTGTTCTACAAACCTTACTACTGAAAAAAATACAAATGTCTCAAAGCTTTAGATTTTTAAAGATAAGGATACACTGTAAACGATGTCATCTTTGCCAGACATGCTCCTGAATTTACGTCACTATCATAAAAGGTCAACACCAAAAACACAGTGCAAGTTTATTAGTGAATTAGAGGAGGTCATTACAATTTTGAAAGTAACATGACTTGTAAAAATAGATCAGTAAGTTTTCCACAGTAGCATAGTTTACAGTAAAGGAGTAAAGTTTCAGTTAACCGAATCATAACTTAAGTTACGATCCGTTACACCACAGTAATTCGTAATGGTGAATCTTTATGATACCCCAATTGTAGCATATGATGTGTACTGTAAAATTGTCAAAATAACATTGTAGACTGTATTTGTAAGGAGGTAATATGTAGAAATTATAAGAACATAATGATTGTAATTAGGACTGTCAAATGATTAAATTTTTTAATCGCAATTAATCTCAGAATTTCATCTAGTTAATCGAGATTAATCACATTTTTTTTTAAATCTATGTAAATGAATAAGGCTTTGAAGTGAAATGTTACAATTAAAATGGTGAAAACTTGTTATGCTAAAAGTACTTGTTAAAACCAGCTGGGACAAGAGAAAATGGTAAGTCTACAGCATACTGAAATCTCACTTTACAAAAGTATTTTAGAACTGCAAAATGCAGAACCAAACCAACTCAATCATAC
>JAOVVF010000017.1:17063558-17074732 GCA_028565595.1 Duopalatinus emarginatus | reverse complement strand
TAGATAAGCAAGCAAGCATGCAAACAGACAGACAGATTGATAGATGAGTACAATTAGACAATCCTATAAATCTGCTCTCAAGCCATTGTAAGAGATTTCTGTGGAGTATGTGGGAAAAGGATGTGAGTGGTTTATATCGTAGGCTTTAGGAGCAGCTGGGAGAACTCAAACTACAAAATCGCAGACAGGTTGTGTTACTTTCAGCCTTTATGTTTCTCACACAAAAACTTAGAAGAAGCAGAGAGGAGCTGGGCTGATTTGGAAATGAAGAAAAGCCTCCTGGGTGAAACTTCTTCACGAAGTGGTTGAGAAGATGTCAAGAGTGTGCAAAGCTTTATCAGAAATACTAAGTTTTCTGGATTTATTTGTTAATGGTTTTTATGTACATTGCAGTGAATTAATGAACAAAGAAAACACTTCTGTGAGTCTCTGTGTCCTTCTGACAAGTCTGCTTAATTTTTTCACAAAATAAAATGTGTATTCTTGCAGGGTAACCAATGTCCAACTTTACTGAACCACTTTAGATGCTTGACATTTAGGCCTTGTATTAGCTACCAGTACTCCAGCGGCAAGTCTGCACTGCCAGTAAATTGGGCTAAAATAAGTCAAACCACACAAAGACCTGAAGAAGTGTCCCTACAACATGCAGAGTAACATACTACCTTTAAATATTTTGTAGATAATCTACAAAATATATATGTGTGTGTGTGTGTGTGTGTGTGTGTGTGTGTGTGTGTAGGACCAGTAGCAGTACTTACAGAGAATCTTAATTGTATATTCTGACTTGAACCACACAACTGTACATAACTAGTATCGGAGCCTGGTGATCCATAGTAGTCTGTCTTTTCTTCTCTTCTCTCTTTACTTACATTGCACATGTTATGGCTAATGGTACAAGGAGATACCAGTGATCCCAGTTCCCAACTCTTTCCAGACCTGCCTGATCCACTCTGCCCCCTATATCTGTTTGGAGTCTCGTCATATGAACATCACTCATTTCTGCTAAGGATGGGCAGTCTTAAGATCACCATAATGGACATGTGTAGAATACATGCATTTTGCTTGGACTATGACTAAAATAAACAGTCATCACATGATGACTACCCATCAGTTGTACAGTTGTAGAAATCACTTTTATAACTATAACACATTATACATTTTAACTTCTCTATATAGCAAGGAATTATTTATTAAATCTTAGTATAAATTTTGTGTAAGTAGGAGGTATTTACATCACATGGGTGCAAATAGATATCACACAAAAGTTTCAGGACAAACAATGACACATTAACATGAATACACAGTTATTAAGGATAAGTAAAATCTGTAGGTTCAAGGTCACACTGGTGTAAATGAAGTTACTTGTTTGTTGGGAAATGGAACTATCCAAAATGACAGGTACAAAGGCAATGGGATAAATAAATAAATCACATGCACATCACTTGATGTAGCAAGCATGAGATGTAGCTTAAGGTGCGGAACTGTCATAGGCTGAATGGATGACAGTGCTGGCAGTTTTACCTGTATTTCTTTCCAGGGTTGCAAAGGATTCATGGGAATAATAATAATAATAATAATAATAATAAAAATAATCAAACCACACATACTTTGGGGTTAAATTTAAATACAGATGGTGTCAATGCATAAAACCCTTTTCTTATTTTACTATTATTGTTTTTTAATTATAATAAGCATTCATATTAGAGCCTACATGCAGTGGAGACCAAAGATGAATGTGGAAGGAAAGGCATTTATCCTCTTAGAGTCTTAGTACAAATGGAGTCTAACTGATGTGAGCAGCAGTGATCTGCCCACACCAGGCCTCTTGCTGTGTGCTGACCGATCCAGCATTTTGAGAGGCAGGAGAGAACATTGCAATATTTGATTTCCAGTCAGTCAGCTAAGCATAACTAACACTGTGAGAAGCCCTTCAATAACTCACTTCACCATCCAGATTGCTCCAACACCCCCCACTCTCATCCCTCCATCATCCTAAACCCCACACATCTTCACCACAGATGTGCACCGATTGCCACAAACAGTGCCCTCGACTGTGATAGATTCTCACAAACAGCCTTCCTGGTGTTTTGCTAAGCACTGTTTGGGCAGATGTCAGAAGGCATCATTTCACTGAAAAGTTCACCTCTACCTGCTGCTGGCAGGGGCCCGAACAGTTTAATAGGCAATGGCTCGTACTGACCATCACAATCACCTCTTAAGCCGATCCGTGGTGAAGTAGTTATGGCAAAACTTGACCAAATACAATCTCTTTCTCTTTGTGTGCAAGAAAAGGTAGCCCTCAGCATGATGTTCAGCTCAGACCAGGCCTGTCTGCAGAGTGCACATGATCTTAATGAGCCATTCAAAGATACACAGTGTTTGTCTTCTGGTACCATATCTCTTCCTTGCTAACTCCTAAAGAGACTAATGCTGAACATTTGCCACAGTGGAAAATACAGTAGGCAGTTCAAGTGCTTTTGGCTCATTATTGATTCATGTGGTTGTTTTTTTTTTTTGTCAAACCACTTTAAATACCTTGCTTAAGGGCAAGTTCACAAGATTCCACCTATTAGTTAAACCCAAGCTACCATTACATATCTAACATGTAGCACTAAAAACGTAACCACAAACAGAAAAGGTTTTTTTTAGACAGTGACCACAAGACAGATGGCAAATTAGACCCAGAGTTTACTATGTATTATTAACAATCTCCCACTCTGTAGACATGAACGAAGGTATTTGCTTGCTGTGCCTTTACAAAAAAGATCATTCCATTCTATGCATCAAATATTAAAATTCTGAAAAGAAATAAGTGATGTAAAAGTAAGTAAATTTGCAAAACACAGGCATGCTGAGGTTTTTGAAAATAAATGAGGGTTTATGTGATAGACACAGAAAATATTGTACAATCATGCAGCTGCTCTGGGATATTTTTGATCAAATTATTAATGAGTAATAATCCATTATTTATTGTGGCTGTTTTATCTGGAATAAATGCATACAGCATTAGTTTTTTATTCACTGAACACACAGGGCATTTTTTTTTCTTTTCTTTTTTTTCTCCCCATTTTGGAAGAAGGAGCAGTCAGCTGCGATATGGAGGCAGAAGTTCTCGTGCTCATGACTGTGTAAATGTCAATACTCTCAAAAGGTGCTTTTACGGTTCATTCAAGCACTGATACGAAATCATTACACTTTTTAACGGTATTGACAGTTTTCAGGAGGCATTTATTGCATAAAAAGCGTCTTCTTTTGCAGTTTGTTAGGTTTTGTGCATCTTAAATTGACTTGTGAGAACACTTTTGCACGAGTCAGCAAGCACATCATAGCACAGGGCTAATGTGTCAATGACTGTCTTTTTTTTAGCAAGTGGCCTACTTCTTCCTGTGGTAACTACAAGTTTGTCATATTTCAAATAAAAAATCATGGGTCACGAACATTAGGCCAGACATTATGTGGTACTGGATACTTCTGGATGCCCTGAAGATGTCACTGTGGCCTTCTTGTGCTTCTATATCATCAACAATCATCTTAAGAGTTTGATCTTGCTATGGGTCACATTGGATCTACTGCCTTACCGGCATAAAGCATTAAAGTATTTTGTCACTCACTGTGAGAACGCTAGCCCTCTCTTGCTACCTCCTACAATTAAAAAAAAAAACTGTTGCATTAAAAGCATTTAACCCATTTTGCTTCGACATATTGCACACATCAAAAGGCTGTTTTGAGGTAAAAGAGCTCAGCTATATAACTGGAGGGTACACTTTGTACGCTTCTCTCCCAGCTCCCCCACCTCCCCTACCTCCTCCGCCTGCTCCCTCGCTCTGAAAGCACTAGGTGTTAACACTACAGAAGTAAAAGGAGTCAGGGAAGAAAAAATCCTGCAGGTGCCCTGTGGGTATCTTTCAAATTAATCGTCTGGCTGCTGCGTCTTATGTGAGGTTTTGAAACATTAACAAGACCTTTGAGAGCTGAGGGAAAGGGAGGGAAAGGGGCAAGTAAAGAGGGCACAGGACACGGCATGACAGTCTTTAATGATTTATTGAGCAGATACAAATTATTTTGGCCCAGGCCTCCAGTGCTTGGTGGAAGTCAATGAGAAGGCGAGCTCGGGCATGCCATGGGCATTCAGCTGGACATAGAAAGAGAGAAAGAGCAAGAAAATGAAAGTAAGAGAGGTTGATGGTGGATGAGGCATTGACAAATCTTTGGCAATCAATCTTTGTCACTGGATATAACAGCTAACTAATATCAGTAAAAAAAATATTATCTATTAAGGTGGACGCTCAAGTGATGCTTAAACCAAAGAAGCAAACATTTCCTGCCCAATCAACTAAATTTGCAAAATAGTTCATTTTTGGTTTTAATTCATTTTGATCTGCTACTTATGCCTTTGTGGGGTTTTTTTTGTGTATTTCACAGTTTTGAGGTAAACAATTCCCAAGCAAAATTTTCCCCAGTATTACAAGATGTGCTCCTTTCCTAACAACAAAAGGTTCTTCCTCTTGCTTTTACAAACAGGATGTGTCCTGCCTTCATTTAATTTGCAATTTACAAAAATACTAGGTGCTAAGACAAGATAATAATGAGCAATGAGAATGATGATAACCTGCTGACTAACAGCACAACATCATTATCCAATAGGCCTAGATTGTTCTGTGGGATTTCCCTCTTCCTTCCAGTAACAGGCTTCCAGTTTCAAAGACTAACCTCAATGATAGCAGCTAAATTTCATTACATTCTGGACAGTCAGCATGGCTTTCTTTGGTTCTAATGAAGTCTTTGTGTCAACATGTCCTTGCTGAGTACAAATCAAGTCACAATCTTGTGACCATGAACTTGACCTTAACCAAGTTAGCTTATAAAAACTCTCGGCTGTGTAATGTTACCCTCCTACCTATTGTAATCTTGGCATAAGTCAGAAGATTTCCAAGGCACCCAGATATACTGCTCTAATACATTGTTTTTTCTTAACATAACTGCTATTACATTTGTAAAATTAAGGATTGTGTGTTGAGGCCCACTTTGATTGGTGATTATTCTGATTTATTGTTATTCTCATTCTCTAGACCATTCATATTGTTCATTCATGGTCATGAAACAATAAAGGCACTGTTTATCCAATACTAGGAACATAACTAGTTTTAATAATTTTGTAAATTTAAAGTTTCTGCATTTTCAGGGCAAGATGCAAGCTATTTACTGCTAAGCCCTGACAGAACTGGATGTTGGTCATTAGCAATGTTCAATTGGACTGGGATGCAATGCCCTTCCTTAGACACCATCAAGTCAAGGCACATGCTATAAGAATAGATAATTGTCAGTATAAACAGTTAGAGAAGCAGAAGCTAACATGCGGGCTTGATCTTCTAGAAAGTGTAAAGTGGACACCTTTGCTGCGTTGTTGCAGCAGGCTCGGTATAGCTCAGTTCTCTAGAAGAAAAGATAAGTAGATCTGCTTCATTGTTTCTGTTGGAAGAGAACAATTTGTACGGCTCAACTTGGCTGCTATGAAAGAAAAGGATGAACACTTCCACTGGAGAACTTAGTAGAGAAACTGGCAGTGGATATGAGCCAAGTTCAACAGCTGTTAGAAACAATGAAACAGCATAATGAAGAGCAAATCTCAGAGGAGATTAGCACAGGCTCTTGACTGGATAGAAATTTCATTAAAGCGCTCTAAAGGTGAGTTTACAAGTGCAATTGAAGTTGCAAACTGATAAAATGACATGCATATTGCCTGCAGTGACAGATGGAGAAGCACTATGGTTCAGATCAGCAGATCCAGTTTAGATACTGGTGCATTACTAGTGATAAAACTTTGCATGTAAAACAATTCCTGCCTATAGTACTGAAAAGAGATGAAACGCTGATTCTCAGTATGTATTATAGGTTGATGAACATGAGTTGTACTGCAGTAAATCATGAAGGTTACTAATGCAAATAACAAGGCAAGTTGCAATGTTGTGGATAGTGTTTAATGAAATGCTATGCATCATACATTACCCGTGGTTTATTGTAAGAGTAACAAAATGTACATCTTGTTAATCTACACTACATTACCATTGTTTTGAAAGTAATCAATTTAATGATGTAAACAGTTTGTTGAAGACATCGCCAATAATTGCCATTTTCATATAATTCACAATATGTTCTCCAAATCATGCTGAAAAAACAGCCTAGTGGTTCTCAATTCCAGCTATTTCTTATCATACGCATTACACATTAGAGTACAGGTTCAAATACTATTAAAAAGCCTTTAAAGGAGCCCTTCAGTGGATTCAATTGTGCTCTATACTTCAGCCACTGGGTTCCAGGACTGAAAAGGGGAAGTACTATTGGAGTACTGTCAACTACCTGAGTGTACGTATATTAATGCCACAGAGCATGTCACATAACTGTCAACGCGTCAATCAAGGCACAGCAGGATTCCAAGTAAGTGGGTGGGATCCTGAAGCTAGAGGTGTGCATAGGACTGTTTAATCCAGCCTGACTAATCCCAGCAGCTGCTACAGTTCATATTTTAGTTAGTACCTGTCAATATTTTCTTCATTACTTCTACTCCCCAAAATATACACAAATAAGGTATTTAAACCATAATAACCCTGACAAGAATAATGCATTTACTGAAGATGACTCACAGGTGATTCACAATGTCCCTCAAGCCTTAGGTCTGATCACCCACTCTCACCTGCACAAAACTATAGATGGCACATTCCCACAAGGTCTTTGTTGGGACTTACAGAATCCTTGATTCACAGGTTCTAGCTGAAGCTCTGTACTAAATTGGCAGAGGCAGATATCTCTACCTGGCCTCTATGGTTTGAGCTGACCCCAGGAACAGTTTAGCAAAGATGGCCATCTTGAGATCTGCTCTTTTAGGCCACATCAGTCATGTTAAAAATTTTCTTTGAAATAACTATGAGCTCTTTCTGACCTCAGTGAACACTTCGTGATGGTTGAATAATTTATACATCTAATTTTTGCTGATGGAGTCATGTAGATAATCACTCTCTGAGCAGCAGAGTTAAAATTCAAGTTAGTGGGCTTTTATAACGTTTTACAACCTGTTTCTGCTTTCTATTTAAATCTCAAAACATAGTTTTAGTGTGTGTTAACACTAGAAACGTGATATTATGTAGATTTCGTAATGTACATTTGTCTTGCATTTAATTCCCTGTTAATCTAAGACATGGTTCTATGTGTGTTCTTTAGTATTTGTTCTTGGTCTTCCTAGTTTCTACAGTTCTTGGTCCCTGCTGACTTTTCTGATCCTTGTTCTAGATCTGGAGCTACTGGGCCAATATGGGATGCATGTAGACCACTACTTGGTCACCTATGTTCCAGCAGGTGCCACAGATAATGATGATGCTATAGATTTCCATAATGATGCATTAATGCAATGCAATGCAATAATAAACATAGAATATGCACATACTCCTGCAATGTGTCCAAAGCAAGTCAGTTATTATTATCATTGTATCTGCTGAAGAGAATCAACCTAAAGACTGCAGTTGCAAAAAATTGCGCTACAGTTTTGTGGCATAAATGGCACATCGCTGCAGACACTTACGGGTGCATGTTTAATGAAATGTTGATGTAACCTCTATCTTTTGGTAATGGGATACGTCTGTGATTTAAATCTGACCAGACACAGAAGCCACTTGGCTAAGTAAGCTTACTATAAGAGAGGTGTGTGTGTGTATGTGTGTGTGTGTGTGTCTGTGTGTGTTGTATTAGCAAATCCTTGTTCTAGAAGTACATCTGCCATCTACGATTAATACACAATAGAACATTTAAGCTTAACTCGTCATGACACATTCATTATGTAAAGCCCTTTAAGGCCATGTCCTACCTGTGCTAAGTCTGAATAAACCTGTGGTTTCCACAGAAACCAGGTCTCACACACTTGCATTACTTTCAGGAGAGACTCGTTTGAGAGTAATTAAAATGGCTGCAATGTACTCATAATTCACCTGGGAGAAACGGATATGCAAAATGAATTAATATGGAACTGAGATGTGTGGAGAGCAAATTCAATAGCACAAATTATTCTCACTAATAACATTATTACATGTCATGCATCAGATATCACAAAGCCTCTCTGTGTTTCAATGCACATCCATTAAGCAAAAGACAAACACATGGGTTTTAGCAATTGCTGTACAGAAAATTTGACAAAATATAATAAAGCCATGTTTGAAATAATGTAAAAATAAAGAAAGTATACACAACTCCAATTTTTATTTGAAGAATACAAGAAATGGAAATGAAGTTAAAAATAACATTTTAAGTAATTCCTTCATCAGTTTGGTCCTTAGGAGGGTTTATAATGGCAAAAAAAAAAGGCAACACAAAAGAACAACTAGACAGGACATATTAATAAAGAACTAAAGGAACAAATCATATCTACTTATGGAAAATTTCATAAAATAAAGAGGAACCATTATTAAACTTCAGAAAAGATTTTGAGTAGAGTATGCAGACTAAATAGCAAACACTGGTAACAGTTTACATGCATAGTCTGCACAGAGGTTTTACAGATTAACATTTGTAACATTTTAGCAAATGTTCAACAATGTATATACAATTAGCATATCATGTCATCAATCTTTGAACATTCCAACCCTAACCCCAACCCTTACTCAAACTATAAACCTAACAAGCAGTGGAAAAATTAGAAATACTTTGTAGGCATGTTCATGAATCGTCACATATAATGAGTACAATCAAGTGGCTGAACAGAATTTGCCTTTAGAGTTAGCCAGCTATAGCCTTCCTACAAAACTCTTCTTAACAGACTTTTGTATTTAGCTCTTGCACAACATGCAGTTCCACTGAGATAATGAGGAAACTTAACCAATGTTCTCAACCTTTCCGTAATATTATTATACAGTGGGCAAAAGAGGCAAAGCAGGGGAAATCAGAGACTAATATTACTCTTCGCTCCACTGTACTGCCTGAAACCACACCTATAAATTATCATATGGGCACAAACAAATGTGACAATTAATGAATATATAAATTAAAGAATACATCAATGAATAAAAATGAATAAATATAGCTATTAATATTAATCAAGTTAATGAACGTGTTAAATCAAATAAGTCATCATAGATTTTTATCCTATGTGTTGCAAATAGATTAATGGCTGTTCATTTACTTATTTATTTATTTTATTTTTTTGATGAAGTCATTTATGTCTGGATTGCACCTTCAACAATGTACATATCAGAGAGCTAAGCTGAGCATGGTTGTTTTTTCATGGTGTGAAGATACTTCAGGTGTTTACAACCCATCCATGGCATAAAACAGGAAACACATTTGATGCACAGCAAACCAAACATATATCTGTATTATTATTTCAGAAGCATACCGATACCATGATTGCATATATCTTTATTTCAGTGCGGAGTCCATACCGAGCTACTGATCAAAAAACTGTTTTTTCCTCAATGGTTTATACCTCTCTCTTCTCCAAACCTTTTTAATTAGGACAGAGAGACAACTCTATGAAACATTCTTAAGAACAGAATTAAATAATAAAAAACGTACTGCTGGAGTCTGATGTTTTCCCCTCCTCACCTTACTAATGAACATGCATCAAAAGATGTATAAATAGGGAAGGTAAGAGCAGAGGAGGACAAGTAACTCTTAAAATATTTTTTTTCTGGTATATTAGAAGGCCCTTCTACAGTTTTTATGTTTGCAGTGCTAATTTTCACTAGGGCTCATTGGCTGTTTGGACAACCGACAGAGAATGTGACACTTTAAAGGTGAATTAGTGCTCCAAAGAAAAATGTCTGGCTATGAACAGACATAGGAGACCTATTTGTACTTGAAGAATTAAGGGGAAAATGTCAGAGAGAATGACTGAGGGAGAGGAGTGGGCAGTTTGTCATCAACAGAGCCATGTTGAAAAAAAAGTCATAGAAGATAGTGGGAAAAGTGGTACCATTTGTCAGATGAAAGCCTCTTCTTTTCTCGTACCTCACCTCACCAAGGATATGCTCTGTGCTTTAGACTGAGGCGTGACTATATGAAGACAATAAAGCATGACATTATGAAGTCTGGCTGGAATGTCCTTCGCTCTTTTAAAGATTTCCCTGACAGAATCTTTCAACGCACTTGATGTCTAAAGTGCTTTTTTTTTATCAAGACTGAGGCCTGCAAGTGATCTTGGAGCATCTGTCACATGGTTTGGGTCAGGGAAAGATGAAGGTTGAGGTTTGAACTCAAAGAAAGAGAACAAGTGACACAGTAAAGTAGGCCTGTGTCAGTGATCAGACGTTTTACTTTTTTGCCACGATCAAATGTCAATGTCTCCATAACAGCCAAAAAGTGTGGGGTTTTTATAGCATTTGCCAATCCTTATAGCCTTTATACCTATTATTCACAAGTCAAATGAGTTTTAAAAATTCTCATTTCTAATCTATTTTTTTAAGATATGAATAGAGGGCTGTCTCACTTTGGGGAAAAAGATGCTCTCTTACACAAATAATGTTTGTTTATAGCAGAATTAATCATATAAACCAAAAGCCTAAAGATCAAGAGACAATAATAATCTATACCCATAAATATATAACATCATTCTTTATTCTAGTTGTTTCTAGTCCATTGCTGCTAAACTATTTTAGTGACAACAATATTGATTTTTTTTTATCCATCCATGATCACCGCTGCCAAATATGTGGACAAAATCTGCAGCCCAAAAACAGAATAATTTACAAGTTATTCTAACCATAGTGTTTCCTTAATTATAATTATTTTATTACAGCTAGCGACTTAATTCAGGTGCAAAAATGCATTAACAAAATATTGTTAATATTTAATATTGCATTGGAATGGGAATCATATGAGAAGAGAAAAATGTTCATTTTCTTAGAAACATACAGTCACCTTATTGTCTGCAACCTGAACCCATGGAACAAATAAATATATAAATAAATAAACTTTAGTTAGTAGATTCAGTAGTTTCATTTAAAAAGCAGCCCAAATTCACTGGCAAATTGGGGTTCTGCCAACTGCTCCCTGCAACACACCTACTGCTTATTTACACATAGTTCTATTACAGAGGGAAAAAAATGTGAAAACTGGTCACTGAATTTCCTAAACGTAAGTAAAATAAACAGAACCTAACACACACACACACACACACACACACACACATATAC
>JAOVVF010000017.1:17034288-17050972 GCA_028565595.1 Duopalatinus emarginatus | reverse complement strand
AACAAGTACTTTTAGCATAACATGTGTTCATCATTTTAATTGTAACATTTCACTTTAAAGCCTTATTCATTTATATATTTATATTTATATATATATATATATATATATATACACTTTACATTAGAGGAACAGTAAGAAAACACTACTTTTTTTAAGGTGATAGTTTTGCTTATTGATTCACTGAGGGGTCACACCCATGGACACAGCAAAATAATCATAGCCTGTTCTTTACTCAAGGCCATGAATCTGCACATGCACCAGGTTTGAATGGTCAAGATCCACTTGTAAATAAATGTACATTTACTGGGATAATGGTAAGTCTTCATGACTAAATTAGCCATAAGTTCCTTATTGCCAAATCAATTTTCACAAAGTTTGTTTTGTTATAATCCTCAGACATGATTATTTCAATATATTATTT
This sequence comes from Duopalatinus emarginatus, assembly GCA_028565595.1. NCBI lineage: Eukaryota > Metazoa > Chordata > Actinopteri > Siluriformes > Pimelodidae > Duopalatinus > Duopalatinus emarginatus. The sequence continues at coordinate 17,050,551 of JAOVVF010000017.1, read as the reverse complement.
GTAAAAATATTTATATTTTGGGTGGAATATTTACATATAGACCAAGTTATAATGCTGAAATACAGTAAAACAGCAACGAAAACAGCCAAAAAGGCATGACTGGGTGAAATATATAGTAAGAATTACACATATTTATTTACCTTTGCTATAAAAACATGGTGTTCTCCTGAGTAAAGAGAATGTAGAAGAAAAATACAAACAAAATGAATCCGCATACAGTGGAAAGGAAAGCCAGGTGGCTTACTTTGGTACATTTATCTTAATGTGAATTAATGTACACTGTTCCTAATAAATAAATAAACAGCATTTTAAAACAAACGAATAATAGTACTGCACCAAAAGATGCTTTATTAAACATATGGTTAAGCTCTATATTAATCACTACATACTTACACTATACCTAACCAAGCCTCTATCCCTTAATGTCCTTTAAATTGAACAATTCTGGTCATCACCTTTCTCAGACTGCCAGACTGTAATCATGTAGTCTGCAGTCTTGTTATGTGGTGTTGTCTTAAATTGTAGAAACCTCTGATAATTAATATCAAGATGCTTTTTCTAACATAAATTTATTCACGTTTAATAGCTGGCTGAGGTTAGCTAGGTAGCTGAAATTAGTTAACATTATAGTCACCATGAGCTCACTTGAGAGAATATAAACAACCGATTTGCAGCTATTGCTGTATTGCTCTTAAATCTGAATAAATCTGTGGCAGATATTGCAGTGTGGGTGAAAACAACAGAAAAGGCTTCAATGGAGCATGAAAAACTGAGAACTTTGTGAGGGTATTATAGCCAGGCTCCATCATTATCAAGTCAAATAGCTAGTGCTATGTTTGAGTAGACAAAATAACAGCAAACAAAACCTACCTATCCGGATCAGGCCTTTGACATCATCAGAAAAGGGCCAGCATTCATGAACATAACATGAAAAAATGGCAAAGAAAGTAATATATAGACTGAATATATAGACTGTACAGCACTACTCTGAAGTTTTAAGTGGATTCAGACTGAACTTTCACTTAAAATGTGTGAACTTTATTTATTTGTATTTTGATTATGGACTTTTTCTTGAGGTAATTTAGTTCTGTTGATGCTGCACAGTGCATACTTTACTGCTTGTGTTAATTAAGGTGTAGTTTAGTTATGACAGGGAAGTTGTCAGAGTTTGTGGAATAGGGAGAATGACAGTGTTCTGCAGGACAAAGCTCAGAAAATATTAGCCTGCAAGTTGAGGAAAACCCAAGCACAAGCTATACAACACAAATTTAAGTAACAGTTTTACCTTAACTCTGATTTTTACAGAGATCATTATAATGACATGGACAGTTATTTTCTCCAAACTAAGTGTTTCAAAACTGAGTGAAGCATGAATGAACTGAGTGATTTTTTTTCACTTTTATATGCATTTATGTAAATTGAAGCCACAATGTATTTTTGTTCCACCTAACTTTACAGTGTACCATTGGGCAGCAAACTTCTATTTACTCATGGTGGAAACAAAACCATGTGGACTCTACAGCTAACTGCCCTGGTGTGCATTTCTTAAAAGCATAGTTGCTAACTACATTAGCAAACATACCCACATGCGATGCAGATACAAGTGTTTCCCAAAACCACAGTTGGAACTATAGAATTAATCACAATGTCAACTTGCTTAGTCCGAACCATCGTTAAGTGCCACAAGTGTTTCCAAAAACCATCGTTCCACTGAACGTTCGCAAACACTGTTGTTACACTGTGAAGTTGGAACTACAGCATAGAACTGCGGTTAGAAGTTTAGTTTCTGGGTATCGCATCATCGATGATGGAAGACACAGTGTAAAGAAGCATGTCAGTAAGCTGAAAATTAACATAAATCTGGTATGAACATGTAGATGCCAAATGCTTTGAACGTGCAGTTCTTAATATATTCATGAGTGCATTTCTGTTTTCCTAAGGATGCTTGTATTCATCAAATAATATCGCTATAACACTATCACTATAACGTGTAAGCTGTTTAACATACTCCAAACTATGCTCTCTAAACATTTTTTTTTTTTTTTTGCCTTTAAGGACTAACTTTTCTTTTAAAAATTTTATTCAGGAACACATCACAACCATGCATTTATTCCAGTGCACCATTGAGACACATTGTTAAAGTGTGTCGGTTCATCTTATTAATAACCATGTGTTCATTTATTTATTTACTTACTTATTTATTAATTAATTTTCTTTTTTTTCCGTATTATCGTATCATTTTATCATAAGTGGTGCTCTTTTAAGATAAGGAATGCCAATCAAGGCACAGATACATACCTGGATAGATTAAATAATACTTAAATGCATTATTTTGTAGATTCATTAATCCATAAATACATTATGGATTAATATATAAATGGCAAGTTTGCATTATTAGTATATTTACAAGTAAAAGATTGTCCACCTAACTTTTAGACAATACACTTAAAATCCACCGATTTAAACTTCTGGACCAGCGGACCTAGGAAGACATAGGAAACAGACACATGAACACTAGAGTCAATAAAGCTTCTATGGGGATAATGAGTTAGGCCTGGAAATAGAAAATGATGTGTGGGAGGTCTGTCTGGAAAATATACATAATTGCTTAATACAAGTAAGAAATAATTTAGTTCTGTTAAAAACTCTGCATTAAATATACCTCAGGTGTGGCAAATGCAATAGAAAAGGCACTGATGGACTCATTACAAATGTTACAGCAATATAAAATGTTCCATATTATATGTAAAGATGTAATATATTTATATGGCACTAATTTATCAGGTTTTCAAGCAAATGGTACAACTCACCCTCTGTCTCTTTAAACGAACTCCACACATAGGGTAAATTGTAACATTATAAATCCTGTCACTTTTAGTGGAATTGTACATAGATGGTAAGGTGCTAGAAACCAAGCTAGGGTGTTCATTTGTAACAAAGATGTCACCTGTTAAAAGCCTGACTGATTAATGGAATTTGTCCTTTAATAGTGCGAATGATGGAAAGTTCTTGTCAATTTTAACTAGCCACTGCAGAGACAAGTCATATCAGTCCTCTAAACAAAAGAAAAGTGAAAGACTGTTGCTACATGTTCCACGATTTCAGCCTAACTGGGCCACAAAGCTGGTCATGTCAGAGCAGGAAAAAAGTGACACGGATGAAGGTGACAGCATTTCACACCTTGGGAAAACGCTCTTGATAGGCGCCGTGCCAGACTCTCAGCTAGGATTCAGTTGGATTCAGTTATGCTATATGAACCATCAAAAAACAGCAGCTTCCTATCACAAAATAAAAGCTCCAAACTATATCTCAAGCTGAGGCATATCCAAAGACCAGACCTCACTCAGAGGGATGATGTCCACACCTATAGTGGACTCAAACATCTACCATCATGACACGTCAAAGATACAATTGCAAGATCCTGTGGTGAGGCCTGTCCATACATGCCGGCCTGTCTAAAACTGTAAGGACTGGGATGCCAGGACCTATATACTATTACTATTATTTTCTACTCTTTGTCTTTTTGTTTGTAAGGGAAGATGTCCTCGTAAGTCTAAGGCACTTTATTTACATATCACCAGCTTGAAAGAGCAGTTACCGTACTTCCCGTGAGATCAGGCTTGCTTGTTTTAACATGACTAATTGCTCATAGGAACTGTTTCCAAGCCTCCATCAAACTAATACGGTGCTGGATGAGCATATTACAGCCTCTTTTTATTTCAATTTTTTTTTAGTTACTACGGCAATATGTCTAGATCAAGCAACACTTGTGTTTGATTTGTGCTTCATAGTCATTGCAGATGCAGACCCTATTCTCATTTCTAATATGGCCATGCAGACATGTCTCTGTATTATGTGTGATATATAGACTTTGATGAAGTAAAAAGACGAAGGATGGAAGCAAGAAATGCAGAGATGGAGTGTTTTGATCATTTTTATGTCACCGTGGCTTGTGATAAAGACACTTCTGAGGAGCTAAAGAATCCCAAATACCACGCATCTTTGTCAGCTATGGTCTAAATAACTGTCCCTTTCTTCGCCTTTGCTACAATAACACTTCTGCCATAAAGAGAGGAAGGGAAAAGAAATCAATAAAATCATGCATCTAATAAGGGGAACAGGATTAAAAATGGTTCCTCCTGAGACTTTAAGGGGAAATAGAGGAGAGATTTAGGACTTTCCACAGGAACATTGGAGTCTCTTCCTTCCTCCCTTCCCCTCCACCCCGAGCTGGATAGGAGGTGAGCTGGGACTCATTTATGGCAGGTTGGGATTAAGGAGCTTGGATACACACTGCCATTTCTCAAGGCCTCAGAAGCCCAGTTGGCTAATTAAACAGTAACTGTCAAGGTGAGGGTATCTTCTGAACTCACCTCCCAGCTTTTGCCCCCTTCAATTCCAGCAGTTTAATTTATCTGGAGAGGGGTTGAGCCTTTGGGGGCACTGGGCAGATTTCCAAGTTGGAACGGTATAGTCAGATGGTGAAGAGTCACAGATCAAGAACTAGGAAACAGGAATGGCAAAAGACAATAAGGAGACATATGGGGGGGGCTGTCCAAGAAGATCCAGGTCGAAACCCTTTCACCCTTACTGACAGCCAAAATAAGACCCACCTGATCCAAGGGTCTAAAGGACAGAAAGGAAGGGTGGGATAACAGTGTCGACATGAGCACCGGAGCAACAGAGGACTGTGGTGCTGGAAGGATAGAAAGTCTCGTCCGAGGGGTCCCCACGGAGGCGGTGCTAGCATGAAGAGCCCTGATGTTGTTGACCTAGCCGCAGGGTGCATGTGTCACAGCCAAGGCCATCAACCGATGCCCCTGCCATCACATTTGCACTTCAAAAAGCATACGGCTCTCACAGCCTTGGAGCACACAGCCTCAGAGGTGCTTACACTGGTGGATTCAGCAGCTTACAGGAGAGCAGCTGAATTAAATAACGAACACCAGCTACTCTACACAACCGACATGATCTCTGAAAGGCCCTCCTGTGCTAGTCTTCGTTATAATCCCTCTCCCTCTCTCAATCTCACTCACTTGTAGCTGAGATGTGTGCCGGGACTGATCATGGTATTATTCCGATAATATAGTTACAGTGTGGCCCTGCAGTAGCAAACTCAAAAAAAGGTGAGGCACAAAACCGGGTACAGACGTCCCTATAGACAAGGAACGCAAGCCGAGCACAACATTCTCTTGACCTACTTTACAATTTTATACTCTTGCAATCACTTACAATGTTGTGTAGTGAATAAGCTTGAAGAGAACCTGTACTACATTGTCAGTACATACATTTATCAGAGCCAGATTAACTTTAGAATGTAATATTAATTTAAAATGTAATATTTTTGTGACTTTCGTAGAAGCAAAAAAAAAAACCCTGCTTATTATTCTAATCACATATAAAATAATTATAAATGCAGTGTGCATACTTTACAAACTTATAATATATAACCTACACGAGTAATGTTATATATCTCTCTTTTCAGCAGTGTAAATTGGGAGTAGTGTATGTCATCACATTCATACTTCATACCTGAGGTCAATTTCCCGTTTATAGGTGGCCATTTTAACACAAGGTAAGCTTTTTTTTTTTCGACATTTTATAAAATTTTTTGACAATTTATCTACTAAACCTGTGTTAGATATAGCTGTTTAAAAGGTCATTTTTTACAGTGCGTGGAGGTGAGTGCAACAGCTGCAGTCCCATGTAAATGGTGACTTTACATCAAGGCTAACTTATATATGTCAGTTTATAAATTACCACTAAGCATTTGTGTACATATGTAGATTTACAAACACAACCTTTTTTAACTGTCTAATACTCTGTACTAAAATATGTGTGTACTGAAAAACAGTACACGAAAAAATGTATACATTACTGAAATTCCAAACTATAATAAATATGAATAAATTGTAAAAAAAAAAAAAAAAATGCATTACGTCTTAATTCCATCATTTGCTATGACATATATTTTAATGCATCACAACCAGCAAACATAAGAAAATGTAAAACGCATGACAACATGCTCTCCCCTACTGGAAGTATCCCACAATCCTCAGGACTCTTTGTAGATTTCATTTTCTCATGCAACTTTACCAGCTGCGACTTTACAAGTTGAATATTTTAAACTACATCTTTATGCCTTTAAATAAATTATTGGGGACTTAAGAAAGACTTACATTTCATTATGAAATAAATATAAACGCATTAGCACAAACAGGGGGAAGGGACTCCTAAGGAGCAGGGAAGAAGGCTGTCATAAATAAGCTGGGAAATTGGTCCGAGTTGATTTGTGCTACTAAATATGCATATTTGTTCCTTGCTCTCCATCAGATAGTTAATATTTTTTCATCAGCACTTTCTCAAGAGCTAAATATTCCACACTGGATTCATGTTTAAAATATAGCATGCCTTTGCCTATTAAACATAAGAAGAAGAAGAAGAAGAAGAAGAAGAAAAAAAAATAAAGCTCACATAGTGTTTTAGAAGGAATCATAGGTATAATGAGGTATACCAGATACGAGGGCCTGATTTATACATCTACACAGTATATGTATATACACCACTGTCTAAATAATAACTTGAAGTGTACTCAAAGAAACAGCTTGTTGATTCAGCTTCTGTTCAGTGCTATCATGTAATTGACAGAATCAATATTGTGTACACACTCTTTGGCTCAGCGGCTAAGAGTAAATCTCTGCTCCAGTGGACTTCAACATAAGTGACCTGGGCTTAGGGTCAGCTACAAGATTTTAGCACACCTCAATAAAATGTCCACAATTAATTATTTATCCCACCAATTGTTCCTTCTGACAAACATCCTCCCTTAAAAGTAAATTACCTGTGGACCAGGTCACCGGGGAAAAGCCTGTCAGGTTGTGGTCAGCTCGGCCTGGTGGAGATGGTTTCAAGTGAGTGTTATTACAAGTTTCTGAAGCCTTGTTTTCTCTCAGGTTGAATGCTTTGCCTCGATTCTTCAAGGCCCTGCTGGAATTTTTGGAGAAAAAGAAAAACGTTAGGAAAATAACAAAGTGATCTTTGCACTAGGTCTTACTTATAGAATTGTTCTAAAAGATTTGTTAATATATTGCTTCAATCATCAAATAAGAAAGGCAATGTAAATTAAATGAGAGATCTGAATATTACAACAGCTGTTAACAGCTTGTTAAAAATAAGTAAGCAAACATCATATCAGTACATTTAACCTCAACAACACCACTGATATGATGACAAAGTTATTACTATTTAAAACAAGTCTGTGTTGCTTTTGCATCTGATCAATGAACAGTGTATTTCAGAAATGACAGGTTGGGAATGTAGTCAAAAATGATGGCCAATATGATCTGAGGATCTTCTTCCAGCTTCCAGTCTCATGTGAGTCATGCTTTGAGATGAGAACTTGGCTCTAAAAGGGCTGTTCTGGATTTGAAGGCTCATTGCCACTGTAATGCCTCTGCTCATCGAGCTGTGACAGGCGAGTGCGACATACTGCCCCGGTGGCTAACCTACACTCCAGCAGAATCTCTTTATCGTAGCTATATGCATCAGTTACACTATCACATAAGAAAGGCTCTATAGAAAAACAACCAGGTTTGGTGTAATGAAATATTTTACATTTAAAAATTCTGGGATGAAAGGCGACAAATAAATGATGCTAATTATCTCTAATTAGCACTAAACTAGCCTGAAATCCTATATAAATGCACTAGGCTGAATTTACTGCAAATAAAATGTCATGCCTCACACTTTCTAGATGTTCTACACTTGTAGGATCACACTGCTTAATGCCATACGCCTGTCTGTCCACCGTGCTAACGAGAATAGAGGTTCTATTTTGTGTCAGGAAAACAGCAATTTGCCAGTGCTGATAGCAAGAGGGCTGCTTTCCAGTCGAATCATATCACACATTACCGGGGTTGATTTGCAAAAGCGCCTCAACAGCCACCAGCAACTCCATGCTCATGTCATCTGCAAATCACAAATCGCAGCTTCTGATGCGAACCGCTGCACAGAAGCCAAGAGCCAAAGGGCCTCGGACGAAGCCGGCACCAGACTTAAAAGTGATGCGAAGCAGGGTGCAAAGGGGAGGAAGAATTTGCCTTCAAGCCTAACATAGACAGAGCTTCAATGGTATGGAAAAAAGAAAGGTGGGTGGGGTGTGCAAGAAAAAGGGGAGCAGCTAAAGACAAAAAAGCCAAAGCATGGCCTGCTTCTCCATCATTTCTTTTTGAAAGGTCAGGATTTTGTAGGTAGAGCAGTGGATGAGTGGAGAGTTGCAGATGCAGGGAACAGCAGGGTATTTTCCACTGCCATGACCAGATATGCAAGACTCCTTTAAAACACATCTGCTACGAAACATTTTGACCACACTCCAGGTCATCTACCCTGTCTGAAGAGAAAGCACCCAAGCATGAACATATACCTGCAAAGGGCCATGCACCAGCTCAACCTAAATGTTCACCCTCTTTTTTGTCAGCTGATGTGCAGTCTTTAGCACTGCTCAGAGCAAACAGACGAGGGAATCTAAAAGTTTTCTGAAATATCCTTATAAAATATCTTAGGAAGTGGTATGTTTCATAAGGCACAAATATTACTAATGATGCATTAGTAATGGTACATTAGATTAACATCGGACTCCACCAAACAAGTGATAATCCTGGAACTGACTGTCCTCTGGGAAGAACGAATTGAAGAGGCCCACATGCGTAAAGCAGCCAAATACGCAGAGTAACAATGGCTGGAAAGACTGCTGCAAGTCTGTCGAGGTCGAACTTTCCAACTCCTTGAAGTGAAAGGCCTGGAACTGAAGAGAGCCATCAGAAATATCCTAAAGGCCACAGAGAGGGCCTCACAGTGGCTGTGCATCTGTAGGGGCACCTATGGAGCAACTTGCCACTTGGGGACCGATCATTTCCAGCTGGGTCGCCCAGGCGAGGGTGTATGAAGATTAAAGACCCGGAACACCCTGGGTTCTTCACTGAAGACGTGTCCAAGTAGCACCAGAAGATGTATTCATATTCACGGCACAAGTATTACTAATGCTACCTGACTATCTATCCCTCTATCATTAAAACTCATTCGCTGTTTTACGCTTTATATATATTCTGAACAGCGATCCCTAAAGTTACAGCTATACCTCTGACTAGAGACTCCTTCCAACTAACCCTTTTCACAAAATCCTTTACAATATCAATGAATACGCACAGTTAAAAAAAATGGTTTAAGGCACAATAATTATTAGCATAAAACTAGTATAATAAGTGCAGGAGTATGAACATATGGTTTCCCTCACCTCAGGAACCACTGTCGTCACAGCCTATGCTATTATAAATAATTGACATACTGTGGAGTAAATAATAATAAGCAATTAATAACTAATAGAAAACATTATGAGCTACATGACTGCTTGTGATTTTTAAAAGAGGAGTATAGAAAACTAAAAATACACCAAACTGATATGCATTATAAATAAGGTAAATAGTGTATAAACATGCCTGTCCTGGTTGGATCTGCTAAAATCATATCACTACTTTGAAATCTCTGAGGTCCATTTGGGAAAAGAGAGGAAAATGGAGGCAAAGGGGGGGGGGGTGTTCAGTTTCATGTAAGAGTGTGGCTAAGTGCCTCTTTACCCCAGTCATTCACTCGAAAGAAAGCAAAATGGCCTTAGCGTTATGACTAAGGAAACAAGAAATGCATTTAAAACATTCCACTATGGTGCTTTTAAAAAGATCAAGTTAGCTCAAGTATTCATTCCTATATGATGCATGAGATAAAGAGCATCACATGCCATTGAGGATGAAATCATCCCCTCTTCTTAGGCGGACGTGATAAAGAGAGCATTCAGGCAGGCGGGACAGATGTGGCGAGTACCTGCTCCTAGAATGGTGAAAAACCTATGGGATTAGTGAACATCTGGATGCAGCCGTCAGTGGGATTCAGACGAGAGGCAAACTAATGAAAGATGAATACACAGCACCGTAAACAGCTCACAAGCTGAGCCAGAAAGCTAAACCAGACACTTAATAACTTTCATTTATACTGCACCTTTCCTGAACTAAAATGTTCACACCTTACATACTGTATGTATAATATACAACACATCTGTACACCATCTCACATACTTTTAGCATTACTGTCACGTAACTGCCGTACTGGTACTTTTTTTGGACCCTAAAATGTGTTAATTCACCAGCAGGTACAGTGTTCCTTCGAGTCCTTTAAATCTATCCTGTATATGTATTTTGAATATTCACTATTCCAGGAAAGATTCACCTGGGCAATCTAACAAAACAGGATTCTAACTAGGCACCAGCGGACTATGTAAACAATAAAACATGGTGTGTGATATATAATGCATATATGCATACACACACTGATCCACACACTGATCAGCCATAACCACAAAACCAGTGACAGGTGAAGTAAATAACATTGGTTATCTCAGTGCAATGCCAGCTGTCAAAGGGTGGGATATATTAGGCAAGACAACAATCTATTCTCAAAGCTAATATGTTAGATGCAGGAAAAATGGGCGAGTGTAAGGATCTGCATTAATTTGACGAGATTCAGATTGTGCTGGTTAGACGACTGGGTCAAAGCATTTCCAAATCAGTATGTTGCTGCAGTGGTGGGCCAAGGCTCACCACTGTGAAGGCTAGTCTGTCTAGTTCCAGCTAGACCCTTTGGTCCACAGAAGAACCTGTAGTTAATGTCTTGGTGCCACAGACACCACAGCACACCTTTAGAGGTCTTGAGTTCATGTCTTGACAGCTGTTTTGGCAGATGGTGTTAATATTCTGGCTGACCGGTATGTGTGCGTGTGTCATTCCCTTACCTTACTTATGTTATCATGTAAAAGAGAAATTAAAGTGTAAACTTCCTCTAATGGCAGAAAACTGCTTTATCTGCTTTATATTCCCCATATAAACAATGTTATGATATGTTGTTTGTTAAATAGCAATCCAATTTATTATTACACTTTTATGTAAATTATATAATGTTTCCACATTACAGGTTTGAGACAGGAATGTTACTGTAGATACAATAACATATTAGAAACATATTAGAGTCGTGATATAAATTATGATATTTTAAAATGTGCACTAACAATATTTAATTAAATATCAGTACCAGACTGATGTAAAATTTCTGGTTTGACATGAGAATAAATGACAGTGTACATCTGCACATTATAGTAAAATAAAGTTTAAACTGTCACAGGAGTAGGAATGCGTAATCAGTTATTACAATTGATAACATATACTAGTAAATCTGTAAAATTGTAATGATGATGGTTTGTATGTGATTTTTTTTTTAATTAGGCACATTTACCTTGAAAATGCAACATTAAAAAATATAGCAGTTACTCTTCTCACATCCTGTAGTTAAAATAAATGTTAAGTCAGGGTGTAAATAAATGTTTATGGCAAAAAAAAAAAGGAAAAGAAAATGACAGTCCTTCAGCAAAGAAATGGACAGTGATTACTTAAATGTTGCCAACAAGACTCTAAGTGTTGGGAAGTGATAGTGGCTGAGGCTAAAGTGGAGAAGCAGACAGGACCATTAAAGGACTATAAATCATCCATTAAACATAAACGCCCCCTAAAGCCACAAAAAGCTTAAACACATGGGAGGCCTGAGGTCACCAGCTCCGGGAGGGGAATGAGGGGAAAGGAGGACAATTTTGGCCTGCAATCTTTTAATGTGCCGTGTCTTGACTTAAACATTGTTTAGTGCTCGATGGCTGCAGAAGCACCACATAGGGGAGAGCCTGAGGCTATTTCTATAATGAGCTTCAGAAAAACGGCACATTTTCATTTTTTATTGCTTGACCAGTGTCTGGGGAAAAAAAGAGAAATGCCTCAAAGGAAGATGTGCCAATAATTTACATTTCTTATTTACACACTTATTTGTTAAATATTTATTTATTTATTTATGTGCTGTTTAAGTTTAAGTACCATAAACACCTAATGTACCTTATATTCACTTAGTATTAAGAGACACCATATAACTGTACATATATGTTATAAATGTAGGAATGTTATAATGTTAATGTTATGTATAACAGTATGACAGTTTCTTCATAGTCTTTATCGAATAACTGGAGATCAATTTAAACTACTTTGCAAACAGGGACATGTTAATTTATTTATCTATACACACACCCCCAACACCCCAGAGACCTCTTTATTATGTGTAATTAAATGTTATAAAGTTTGCATAATTGATCCTCTCCATAAGTCTTCGCTGATTCATTGATGGTAGCCTCGGCTGAAGTAGCTGCTTTTAAAAATTCATAACAGCTGTGTGCGTCTCTCCACAATCCATTAGCCGATCCTGGATCCCTCCATTCTCCCATCGATTAGCCTTGTACAATGATTCTTTCAGACTCTCAATATGTCTGTTTCTTTCCATTTCTCCGCAACTGTGTGGGAAGAGGTCAATTTCAGCCTTTTCCCCAAGCTCTTTGATTGTACACATTGTCTTTCTTTTGTCTTTCTCTCCCTCCTTTACTCAGAGACTATGAATAAATAAAGCATGCTCCATAAACAGCTTTCCACTATTATTTAAGCTTCCAGGGCCTCTCACTGTGACAACCTCCTCTCCCGGCCATCAAATTCAAGTGTGTAAATTTTCTAAAAGGCTCTGAATGTTTAATGATGATTTCAGGGAATGATGGAGAAATAGCTGAATAGTAAAGCTATTAGTTTTAATATTTATATTGAGTGTTTTGAATCATTCATGTGACAGGATGTAGAATCTGAGCTCGGGGACAAGTGCGTTTTACAACCAAATCACCACTTTATAGAAAATATTTGTTGTTGTTGTTTTTTTTTTTAATTTTTGTTTTTTGTCACCAGAGTGGACAGTGGAGAATGGGCCAGCACAAATGGAGGCAAAGTCTGGGATTAGCCTTCATGTATCATTCAGTTAATTTGGGACTAAAAATTATTTTACCCCAGACATAAGACTTAACCTATCTCAAGCCCATATTTGTTGCAGTTATTAAATCCTGTTAACAAGTTATTATGAGACTACATTTGACTGAACTAAGTCTAACAAGATTTAAAAAAAGTATTGGTACATATAGACAAACAAACAAAAAAATTAACTAAATTGCTTTTTCATTCCTACTATTCCCTCTTTAGACTTTCACCACTTGTGTGAGACACACACGCGCACACACACACACACGCACACACACACATGCACACGCAAATTAATGCGGGTATTAATAATGCAACTAACTAATGACTGACCTTAGACAAAAACGAAAAGTGTCTCTTTCAGTTGGTCTCTTTGTTTTTAAACCAAAGCTACAGTCTTATTGCTGTATTAAAACAAATAGTTTAATATAGTTGTATTAAAATAAAATGTGTACAGATGACACCAGAAGAATCCTTAAACACTGCAAAGGCTTTGTTCTATTTTCATCAATACCGCCTATATCTCTAATAACTGAAATGTTACATTAATACAGTGAGTATGTAAAATTTCAGTTCAACAACTATTATTACAAAGTGATTCCTTGTGTCAGTTGGACATCAATTGCAAAGTAGAAAATGAAGCATAAGGGTTTAATATACAGTGACTGACAAAAACTCCACAAAGAGCCTTAAAGGCCTCTGCTCTGCCCTGCTCTGTGTAAAGGCCAGCTTAGTCTTGTATGTAACAGGCAGTGAATTCCTCAGGGGCTGAGGCTCTTTCAGGCACATTTAGTGCACTTGACTCAACGTTGAGAAACTCGTGGATGGAAAAGGCATGTTTGGAGGACGTAGCTCGGACAATAAAGTGCCGCTTTGCTGTTGTTTTTAGCTACTCTTAAATGTCAGTCGCCTCTCCCGAGTCTGCCCAAGAGCATATATGCAGGAAAATGCGTCACAACAAGTAGTTATTTTTTTTTCTTTATTGCCTCCCCTTTCTTCACCTGGAAAGGAGTGAGTGGGGGTGTAGCACAAATGAAGCAAGTCTAACTGTCATGTGCACTCCAGCCATGGCTGAAGGACAGAGAGGGGGATAGAGAAAGACAGCAGGTGAGAGAGGAGGATGGATGACTTGAATGCAGAGTTTAGGTAGGCAGGGATTCACACTGTTTCTTTCTTTCATAGTACAGAAGAATGAGGAACTTCAACACTCTTCTGTACTATGTGCTGTGTTGTGGGTTATGTAGGCCTGAATGCCGTAAAATCTCTGATTGAGCATAATGTATTGTTCCACTCACTAGCATTGCTAAACTAGGTAGTAGCAATGTAAATTTGAATTGAATTAGCAGTAATTTCAATTAATTTAAATTACTATTCACAACTATAAAATGTTAAACACTCATGTAAACAAAAATAGAATCAAAGATATAAAAGAATATAAGGATATAAAAGATAAAAGAATAAAAGTTAATAATTCTAATATTTCTACAAAGTTATAAAAGTATTCATTCAGAATTAATAGAATTACTCAGTAGTGGTCATAAGTAATAAAATTATATATATTCTGTTATGTTTTCCAAGTTATAAATCATTAACCACGCCCAGTAAGACAGGGGATGAAGTAAATTGAGCAATAAATAGTAATGCAACATCACAACTTACAACAAAAGATGCGTTGTTCGATAATTGTAGATATTTTCATATTGCCTCCACATTGTTCCTAAGGTTAAGCTCAGTAGAAGGTCTTCACAGAGAAAGTAAGATGAACATGTTTATGTGCGGTGACACAACATGACATAATCCATACATTTTATAGTTTTTATTTTAAATTATGTGGGCATTCCCAGCAGGACTGGCATTAATGTCTAGATGTGAAAATGACACCAGCAGACAGATTTTTATTTCACATCTTTAGACAGCGCATTAACCAAATTCCACATTGTGTTCCAAAAAAGCTCTTTCTAATCTTTCCTCATCTGGTTCTAACTCTAAATGCAACATTCACATTTACATTATAAATCATATTCACTGATTTGTGGTGGCCTAATAGCATGCTGCTAAAGAAGCAATAAATTATTTAAATAAATAAATAATTCCGCAGCCAAGGAGGAGGCACTTTCCCAACGAACCTCCGGCACACTGTGCAGATCCTTAAAGTGGCTCTAATTCACACAGAGGCAGTGTGACTAGAACAGATGTTGTGCACAGAGCACTACAAGTTAATGTGTATGTACGCGTGTGTAATCAGACCGCTCTCTGAATAACTAAGAGCATGTTTACTATGCCTGAGCAGAGCATTAAAAGGCAGCATTAGGAGGACTTGAGGGGCTTCTGCTAGAACATGCCGAGGAATGATGATGGACCACATTAGGAGAGGAATGGGATTGCAAGAGGTTATTGAGGAGCATAACGCTTGCCTTTTCTCTCCTCTTCTCCATCTCCATCCTACAAGTTCAGCCTAATTGCTATGGAGGGTCTGCATCACACACACACACACACACACACACACACACACACACACACACACACACACACACACACACGATCAACTCCTCATTCGGCCTTGCAGAATAAATCTCATCTCTCCCTTGCATGGGGTAGAATTTAAAGAGATGTATTATAATTTTATTCTCTTCCACCCCTTAAAAAAGGACCATGTATGATTCTTGCCCTCAACATCGAACAAGTCTAATTATATGTTCCACAGGGGGTCATGAGAAGCTATCAACCTGCTGAACACAATTCCAACTCCAACAAAAAGCCATCTATGAGTTTTCAAGTGAAAAGAAAGAGAATGCAGAATAACGCATGCTTGGAAATTACACATTGGGCAACAAATATTTTACAGTTGGTGGATTCAGTTTGATGCAATAATGGGCAAAGATGTTGCTGAACAAACCAAGGAGAAAACCAGGAAGTCCACAGGTGGACCAATGAAAAATACTCATTTTTACCAAATATGTTTAGTATATAATTTAACAATTTTTTAACTATTGGAATGATTAATTGTAATATTTGTTTTAGTAGTAATGTTTCTCATTTTACCAAAATGTTCACACAGAGTGGTGATAAGTCAGTAACAGTTTTAAATGTAAATGATTAGAATTTAAAAGCCCTATTTTGCTAAAATAATAAAAATAAACTGAATTTGGTCCTCTGTCACTCTATCTGCTAATTGTTACACATACATGAAATAAAAAAAAATGAAAAATTAATGAAATGAATGAAAGTAAACTATTGTGCCCTACTGTGTTTGCACCCAGAAGGAATGTGACCTCCGCATTTAACCCATCCGTGCAGTGAAACACACACACCAGTGAACACTAGGGGGCAGTGA
>JAOVVF010000017.1:17000547-17010609 GCA_028565595.1 Duopalatinus emarginatus | reverse complement strand
ACAATCACACACAGGATATATTTTTTTGAGGATATATTTTAATACTTAATTAATGTGTGATTATGCTGACAATGAAAAAGTACACTGTATTTTGTACATATTAAGGCAATATAAATGTGGGGAAAACTACTGTAATAGTGATGGAAGATTGTGTGTGTGTGATTAGATGAAATGAACACGTACAAACAAAGAGACTGGAACACGCACACACCCGCACACACCCGCACACACCCGCACACACCCACACTCGCTGATGAAACAGCATACTATAACAGTCGAGGAGAATCGTTAACTACCAAATAATTATTATACAGATAATAAACACAAATTCATTGATTCGTAAAATAGGATTTATTAAAAATAAAGTACAATTAAACGATTGATAACATTAATAGGTTTTAGAAACTTGCTATAATTGATTTTGCCAGATGTTGCTGGTATGGTGTATACACAGATGTATGGCTGCGGTGTTTGGCTTGTTAATGCTGGTGTTGTTGCTATGGTTACACTGTATGTGGCAAAGTGGTATTTGGAGAGCTTTGGTCCGAGTGCCATTATCGCGTAATAACGGCACTCATGGAACATCTCTCGGCCAATCACATTGCAGGGTCGAAACTAACTGCGGTAACGTATACAATTCGTTTTTTTCAATGTTGTCATTGTCAAAAATACTGAATTTAAATCGTGATATGAAATTTTGGTCATATCATACAGCCCTAAGTTCATTTGAAAATGTTTGATAAAACCTGTAAAAGAACAGTAACATCTCATCAGGGATGCGGCCTTTCTCACCACAACCAATCAGCATTCACTGGAGGGTGGTTAAGGCATGGCACTGTAGAAACCTACAACAGGCTTTTGGCATTTTGGAGGACTCTGTGTGCCGTAATTACCCATAAACCTTCTTACTGCATCACAAAACAAAAACACATAAGCCTCAATGCAGATATTTAAAGCAGCTCTAAATGCTGAAGCACTGAAGAAAGCACAAATGAAATAACCTTTGTGATGTATATTATACCAAAGCCTTACGTTTCTTAAGGATAATTGAGACACTTCTATTTGACAAGGGACAAAAGTGCTCCTGTCATCATGCAGCCAAAATCAAAGGTTTTTCAGCTGCCAGAGTACTGACAGCTCAATTACACTTACACAAAGACTGCTGCTGATGTTAATTAACGAGGGTTAACACACATTCATGGACATGGTATAAGACGGATGGAGTGATGGAACATCTTGGCTGCATATGGAGAAGATTTAGTAATATAAATGAAAAAGAAAAGCAGTCAAGTATTTGTATCTGAGGATTTTTTTTAAATTTATTGATGAACACCACATCGCGCTTTTTAACCATTTATAGCTCATTTTAATGTTATGGGACATCCAGAAGACATGCAGAAGTTTTAAAATTCCCTGTAAATGGGTTTTTGCAGAAATTAAATGAATGAGTGTATTAATAAAATTATTTATGTTACAGCTGTAAATATTTAGATCTGTGCTGCTTTTAAAGTTTCTGATTGGAGAACTCAACATGTGAAATAATTATTGTAATCAAAACACACATTTGCTGTTAAAAGGATAGTCAGTCTGGTAGCTCACATCACATATGCAGCTTAGAATTTTAGCACCTGATTTTCTGTGTCCCTTGTACTTAGTGAGTGAGTGAATTGAGTGAAGTGATTGACCTACAATGTTTGCATACAGTGAAATTTGACATCCGCAGACATATCTACGATGCCCAGGGAGCACTGCCTTGGGGTTAGGTGCCTTGCCTAAGGGCAACTTGGTCATGTCTTGGTGGTATGATAGACTGAACCAGCAATCTTCTGGCCACAAGTTTTTACTTGAGCCTTGGCTGCACCTAGTGTAAAGTAATGCTTGAATATATAACACTATACAGTAGCAGTGATTTACATTATCAGCTGGTTAACTTGGCAAACCCATCACCCTTTTATTTACAGCTAAGCTTCCTCTCTCATGTTAGCTTTTTGGTTTATTAAAAATATTATTTTCCATTTATTTTTATTAGGAACATGCAGGCTAAAGAATCCTAAAACAAAAATTTCACCACACATAATAGGTTGTATTTTGACCTGCGGAAATATACTTATTTTTGTATAATCGAGTTGCCAGGAGTTGTGGTTGTCCCTTTGCAAATCTGTGATGTGGTTAATCTCTTTGTGCTTCTCTGCTTACGTCTTCTCACTTCCAGATAACAAGTCCCACAGTAATAAGAAAAAAAAACTGACTATGTCCAAACACTGTCTTTGCCTGCAACTCATACATCAGCAACTGATGTAAAATTTAACAGTTTCTTTCCAAATATAAGTACTTTTAACTTGCGTTTTAGAGACGTGGGCCTCTAGAACTAATGTTTTTTTTATACTGTTTTTATTTCTTGAGAAATAAAATGTGGGCTTTTTTGGTTCTGTGGTGCATTGAAACCTCTTTGCACAAACCAATAAATCATTTGCACCAAAGTTACAAGACATCAGTACAGTAACAGTGTAGCAAAATGCTTTGCCTGGCCTGCCTGTTACTGATAATCAGGTGGCCATATGCTTACGATCATTAGCATGCTATTAGCGCACACAGGATGCAATGAGAGATTTAGATTTTGTTCACAGCCTGCGTCTCAGTGAGGAGAGCCATCAGGCTGAATGACAGGGTCGCACCCTCAGCCTTTTGCTGAATTACAAGAGGATCGCCACTGACGAGGTGCAATATTGAAATGCCCATTTGCATAATGTGCAGTGATATTAAAAGGAATCAGCTCTAGCCAGTATGACAACAAATGGAGTGAGTGGAGCAGCGTGCTTTAATATCACAAATTACTCCCAGGGAGTGACCCCTTCACTCTGAGCTTGATTACAGAGTCTTAATTAGGAAGGATTCCCAACTCTCACCCATCCCTGGCTCGTGCTCCCCGTTTCTCTCCCTCACTCTCTCGCGCGCTCTCTCTCCCTCAGAGCTGAGAGTTTAGTCGCTGATTCAATATTTACCCTCCACTCCTGTGCTTGTATGATTCGGGGGTGATGGCGGGAGGGGGAGGTTGGAAAAATAAAATTAATCATAAAACCTGAGCTCTGTGTGCAGGTGCAAACCAATTAACAAGCTGGCATTTAGAGCCGACTTAATTAATATTTTGTCACAGATGAAATCAGATGTCTGACGTGTTTAAACACCCTCCTGGATTGTGTTCCTGCAGCTGAGGGAGCTTAGTGTCCACAGATACCCTTGCTCTGTCTTCCTCACCTGGTAGGCATGCTGGTAGAAGTTAAACACAATATTTACCTGCTTCATCACCTTAAAAAAATCCACACATTTTTATTTAAAACCTGAAAATCAGTTTGGTCAGGCTATTTTGCACAGCAGGCACATGACCTGACAGAAGACGGGCTGGTCTTTTTCACCTGCTGGAGTGTCAAAGGTCAACTGTCACAGGAAGCAGGAAGTGTCCCCTGAGGACCACGCTGCCTGGAGAAGTCCTCTTGAAGGCAAGACGTCTCTGCCCGGTTTCACAGCACAGCCCCAAACTGCCCCGGGGCATGAATGCATTTCTGTATTTATGGGGCTGCCATTTCTGCCCTGGACACACAAGTCCTGATCCCTGTGTGTCTGTGCATGTGTGTGTGTGTATGTCTCTGAGTGGGAAAAGGTGCTCTCACAAGACTGTGCTTTATTCTGTCCATGATGAACCCAAACTGATGGATAACGATCATCCATAGAGTCATTATTTAATAAGTAAGACAAATCTGTACACTGAAGTCCTAGCATTTATTAAGATCAATTACGTCTGATTGGGAAAAAAATCCTGGTGTATGTGTGTGCCATCACAGTGACAGGAATGTGGACAATTTAGTAGCTACTGCTTATAAAGTGTAGGATTGATATCTACTGTTTCACAGTCTTTTAAAGCCTGCGAGTTTGCCACAGAAAAGTCACAAATGTTTTTTCCGCCATCTACACTGTTTTTTTTTTTTTAAGTAAATTAATTAAATAGAAATAAAGCCGTATTGTAAATCTCATCTCACCTGGCTTCAGAAATTCTTCAGACAACACACGAAAAGAAAGATAGCATATTAGCAAAATAAAAGGCAATAAGTACTATGAGAGACTGGTTATGTATATTTTGGGGGAAATTGGTGGTAATGAGTCAAGAGACAGAACTGATTTCACATATATTAACACAGCGATCATTAGGGCTTTTGGGATCAGTCTAATCCTGGTAATGACACGCTGTTGCCACTGGGAATATCGGAGGCGGCCCCAGATGTCAGCCCGCAACGCGGCGCGACTCAGCTCTCTTTCCCCTTTTTCTCCCTCCTTTTCACTACTCTTCTCCTTCCGTTTCTCTGCCACACAGTGAGAATCCTCATGCATGGCACAGCCACTTCAAATGCAAAGGAGGGGGACGCAATCACAGCAAGACTACTAATGAGAATCACATGAGACAGAGTGAGAAAGGGAGGGAGATAGATGAATAAATAAAAAAGGAGAGATCTGAACTGTAGATAAGAAACATCAGCAGGAACCCTGATGTCCCCAATTAGAAGGGATGTCACCCCCTGTCTGCCATGCTGTAAGAAAACCCCAGCTCTGTATTCGCCATCACACAGCTCCAACACTGTTAACATTTTAATGTACTGGGCGTGTGCAGGAACACTAATTACCTCGCCATTTGGCTCACTTGTGAATCCTCCAAATGGAAATATGATCTCAGGCTTAGGACCGTTACATTAAAAAATAATAAGGTATATTTACCAAGCTAGCCAGTAGCTGCGCTTACAATTCAGTCAATTCACTCATCTTATTGACCGCCTGGCTCTAAAACCGTAAAAGGAAGTGATTGAGTGAATTTTAACAAGGACATGATCCGGGACCATTTCTTTTACTTTCTTTATCTTTTTTTTTTTTTTCTCTCCACTCTGCCTGGCCGTCGAAAACCCACTGTTTGAATGAGGCCATGGCACATTTAGATTTCATTACAGGTGCCTTCAGTCTATGCAGATCTGACTACTGCAGTCTTAACAGGCAAATCCAATCATTTAAAGCAATCTCTCCAAACCGTTTCAGCCAGCATTAAAATTTATGGTCACTCGGAAGTTTATTTTTTTAACTTTAATATAAAAGCTTGGGCCCATCTGTGTCATATAAAATCCTATCATCTTTAGATACTTCTGTCTTCCTCCTTCTCTCTTTTGTTCTGTGTAACTTCTATCTGTGAATAAAACATCTTGTTCTTACGAGGTGCCTTGGCTGTGGCACACAGGAAATGAACATTCACCAACTTTAAATTGACAACTTTCATCTCGCAGATCCCTCGGCCGCCACGTGGTTCTGGAGGCTCAGTGAACCCAAAAAGGAAAAGGCTAAACCCATTTGTTGTGTCTCTGTGTGCAAACAGGACTGAGACACATTACCTTTTGCTAGCAATAACAGAAGATGCTGTCTTAGATAAAGAGTGGGATTTGATTTTTTTTTTTTTTTCCCCAGCTTCATGATTCGAGGCCAGAGCCATGTGAGAGTGTGGACATACTGGTTGTATTACTGCGTTCGGCCATGTATTATTAATGTTAACGTGATCAAGGCAGGTGGGAGAGCCCGGGAGAGATGGTCCTGCCTAATGAATACAGCTCTCTCTCGCACGCTCTCTCAGCGGACAAGGCCTTGGCAGCTGTTACTGTTTCGGAACGAGGTGTTAGCCACGGTGCCCGAGCAGTCCCTGCTAGTCCCATATTTAATTTACAAATAATCTACAGACACTCGTAATTGACACTGTTCTACCAGCAGTGCTGGGTGTCACACACTTGTGCTTTTTAAATTAAGAGGTAAAGGTGGCCCCCAGATAATTGTCAAGGTTTGAAATACCCACAAGACTCTGTTCCCTAATAAACCTGCCATGATATGTCATTAGGGTAGCTGTGTGTTGTATAAACAGAATTCCAGACACTTGGTCGAGAATGACTAAAAATATGTGCACCTTGGAAAGAAATGTGTGTGATATAATCATGTTGATAGAGAAAATGCTAAAATCCTCAGTATTAATTCAAAATTGGCAAGCAGGTCCTATAACACTGACTAATCAAAGTGCTTGCACAGACAATCAGGAAATTTCCTCAAACAGACATAACGACTGCCATGGCACTGAGCATGAGAATGTTATCACTACTGGTGGTGGTATAAAAATAATGTTTACAACAAGTAATGAAAATCTATATATATATCTATATCTATAATATATATACACCGACAAGTAATGCTATACAACACAGTATACATATATATATATATATATATATATAGAGCACACTTCTAATTTGTCATAAGAGAGAATATTGTAAATGTTATTTTTGTCTGACTAATTCCTGATTTCAAGTAACAGAAGATGCAGAATCTTTGACCTACTCAATAACTGATATATGGACCATGCACTATTTTAAGTGGGGGAGAAAGTAGCTGTGAAAAAATGTGCAGAGCAGCATTCTTTGTCAAGGCCGTGGCCAAATGTTTAATAGGAGCCTCCTCACACTACCTGCAGCAACTTACAGCAGCTTACATCATTGTTTCAGTCGGGTTAGAAACGCGCACAAAGCAGAGAATAAAAGGGAAAGGAGTGTGTGTCCAGTGCGACTTCGACATAGACTGTATTCAGGCTAATAATGGCTATGAGCATTTGAAACTGAGTTACCACTATGGACTCTGTCTTTGGTTCTTCGACCTTCCCTTGTGAGTCAAAGGTCCACAAAGGTGTGTTTTCAGGTCACATACTGCCCTCTAGTGGACAGGGATGTAATTGCAAAACAAGCTGTGCTGTTCTCTGCCCTGAAGAAAATACAGCAGAAGTGGAAAGCTATCAGGGCTTAATGAAAACACTGAGAATTCTGTACAACAGTAAAATAAGTCAAATAACTAAAAGGATCTACACATCACAGTTTGTGCTTACAGTAATATTGGGGTGCTTAGGCATTGTGCATCTTTGTTAAACACAGAAAATGTATTTTATTGATTTTTGATTCTGCAGCATTAATCATTCAACACCTAACACATTAAACAAGTCCTGGACTGATAATTAAAAAAAAAAAAAAAAAAAAAACACTGAATGCAGCTATAATGTACCTTCTTTACACATTAGATACTACCATTCACCACTGAAATCCTGTCTTTCATTCTTAACTTTAGCAAATCTGTTGCAGAGGATACATGAAGGCACAGACCAGTTTTACACTCACTCTCCTCCTCCATTTTTCAGCAACCTATCATTAGCCCATGTGTGAGGCTACACATGCATGAGGTGGAGAGGTGAATGTGTTGCTAGTTTAATGGATGACTCGAGCATGTTTACCTACAAGATCTCCATACTGATAAGGAAGAGGCCACTGCATGTAATGTATAAACAGAGAGAGAGAGAGAGAGAGAGAGAGAGCGCGAGTCAAACAACCATATACTTGCGTGTAGCTGTTGCTAAATTTTCTCAGAGAGGTTGAATTAGAGTTAGACACTCATTGGAATAAGAAAATCACTACATGTGAATGTATAAATGTTTGGCTGTGCTTGAAACATTGTTTCTTTACACTGTTTTATTGTTGGAGCCCTAACGTATTGCAGCACATGGGATTTAATAATGGCCGTAGATATTGGTATAGGAACAAATCACAAATACACAACACTGGTCCTTTCCAGTATATACCTTTAAGAGCCAAGTTTAATAACATGGTATATTTAGATTTACGTTACGTTCATGCAACTTAGTGGAAAATAATATCTTATTCCCTCAGTCACCAGTTTTATTAAATATACTGTCAATACAGGTCTAGAAACCAAGCATAACAGACTCACAAATCTTATTTTATTTTATTTTCACATTGATTAAATCCCAAATTATTGTCTTGCTTAAGAGTGGAATAATTTTTTATTTTTTTTTTTAAGTCAATGCCTCGTTCCCACAAAGAATGAGTCTAATCACTGGCTTTATACACCGCCTACAAACAAAATATCAGATGATGCCTCTCATTGTCTCACAACAAAAAGAAATATGAAACGTCACAAGGAGGTTATAACAATAAAGCAGATTCGAACTTCTACTAGTGCTAGAAGTAGATACTATTCTCACAATCTGTGTCTTCATATATACTTGCTTTTGCTCATATTTTGTACCAACATGCCATGGAAGCAATGCAAACGCCTGGTTTGTGAATAAAACAGGTCTGCCTGCTTCGTTGTTATTCGGGGCCTCCTCTATTGCTTATGTATTGCAAGAGGGCAATCACACATGCTTGGTGTGTTGGCTTAAGCAGACACTGCCGGTAGAGGCAATAAAATAGCAGTGGAATGCAAGAACCAAAAATTACCAGCACGCAACAGTGATCCAACAGTCACAACGCAATCGTGATGTGATACCCAAAAAGTTAACTTTTTCAAGGAACCAAATTAGCGTGTGTGGATTGTGAATGTGTGCACCCCACTGTGTGAAGAAAAGCCATGTGTTCTTCATTTCTCTGGGCTTAGTTCTGATCTCACAGCTGTGAAAGTCCTTCAACCTTAATGGGTATTATTATAGACACTGGGTCTCATTTACCAACTGTTTTTTTTTTTAAAGAAATTTCACCAAAACCCTGTTTCATGATGCTTCAGACATTCACTAATGTTTTCTTATTTGGAATTTGTTTTTGGATACGAACAAAATGTGTATGAACAAGATGTGGCTGTTTTCCTTAAATAGGGCTTAAAAAGGGTCAGCTATAGGCTTGTGGTTATGGAACCAGCCTTGGGACCAGAAGGTCACAAGTTTTAATCCCTGAAACTCACAAGATTTAACTAAACTTCCCTTAGGCAAGGCACGTAACCCCCAGTTACTCCTTGGGTACTGTGGACAGGGTCTGCCCACAGCTCACTGGTGTGTATGTCTGTGTTTCATTGTGTGGAGGTCAATTCCACTGCATAGTGGTCAAAAGAGAAGTTCAAACACTTCACAAAAAAGGGGTTGACTGTTTAAACTGTTTTTCCTCAAACTAAGTCTTCACTGCAGTCATTTACAATATTTAAGTTTTATTTAAATGTTTTACTTAAAAGCTATTCGTATACAATTGTACATAGGGTTCCAAAATATGTATGCATAGATATTTGCATAGCTATTGATTTATTCTTATTGATTGATATCCTGTATCCTGTATGACACATTCCCTTTACATGGCCTGCGGTATATTTCAGCTTCTTACTCCTGACTGTATACCTGTGATATTAACCATTTTTTTCCCCAATTACATAAGATATTTATATTATATATAATCTGATACTCCAGTAAATCATATTACTCAATTTTCTAGAAGGTGGAATAAAACTATGAGCATACAAAGAAAAGCCACTCAGACATGAGAAGAGAGCATGAAGCTCAGCAAAGTCTGAATGAATAACAATAATAATACAATTGAATGGCATTATTATTATTATTATTATTATTATTGCCAGTTCCAGTGCTGGCCTGGCTTGATTATTTATTAATGGTCTATTTTATAGAGGACATGCTTGCTTCCCTTCCTACCTGTTCATTTCGAGACAGAACCAGGTAAAGAGTGCTGAATCCCTGCAGAACTCAAAGTAAGTTGTTTAGCTGGCTGTGACCTTTGTATCCAAACAGTCATCAGCCCCTCCTTGTTCAGGGGCCATCTGTGACAAAACAGCTAAACCACACTTCTCACAAAATCCCTCTTCATCTCTGCACTTTCTTCCATAATCAATATCAAGGGCAACGTGTAGGCAAGGACGAGGAGAGAGGATGAAGGGAAAGCAAACAAAAGCATGTTCTGCGAGGGGAAGGAATTAACGCTGCTCCTGTCCTCACCTGTCGTTATCTGCTTTGGCACTTAATGAGAGCACCTCTATCGCTGGTCACATCACATTTATTTTAGAAGAGTCCCTTTGAACAGCTGGGAGATGTTGAGCCCACTTTGATCATGAAATCTTTCTGAATTCAAAAATAAGAAATGAGCATCTCTCTCTCTCTCTCTCTTTCACACACACACACACACACACACACACACACACACACACACACACACACAC
>JAOVVF010000017.1:16983535-16998566 GCA_028565595.1 Duopalatinus emarginatus | reverse complement strand
TGGATAGATAGATAGATAGACAGATAGATAGATAGATAGATAGATAGACAAATAGATAGACAGACAGATACTTATTGCTAAATTATAGATAAAGGGTCATTTTTTTTGTAAAGACTTATTATTTTGGGAAAGACTTTTATTCAAAGCAACTTTTAAGTGAAACAATGTAGACAGTAAAACTGTTGAGAATTTAGGGCCTAGCACTGAATCTTACACACTAAACTATCTCTGCCATTAAAATCAGTTTCAATAAAGGGCAACTTTCTAATAGATCTGTTCCAGTGAGAACCCTTATTAACTCTGCCAAGTCGAGACAGAAAGAATTCATATATTTTTCTGTTTGACCCGCATTAAGGTCAACCAGAAGCCATCTTTTTTTTCTAGTAGGACACTAACGTCTAGTGTTAATGCCTTGATAATCTTAACCTTAAGCATTTTAAAGTCTTGGCATGTCCATGGGCTGAAAGAAAAGCGGTAAAGATACTCATTTCAATAATTACACCACATTCTGCTTCAAACCAGCTTTTTTTTGCCAAATGTTTGCTTTATGGGCCTTGACAAAGAATATTTAATCTTCCCAGCATTAGAGGACAAGCGTCTATTTAACTGCCTAATGAGCTTCTTTTCTGACCCATTTTTCTGGAGGCTTTGTGCACGTTCATAAAGAGGATAAGCACAAGAAAGATTCCTGTGCCATCTGTGGACTTCTGACAGGACTCTTTAGGGATGGACTGCCTTCAAGTGAAACCCTGATTCTGTCTCTGATTCTACTTACTTATTACATGGGGAGGTTTTCTTCTGTCTGACCTTTTAATTAAAAGCATACCAGCAGGGAGTCAAGAATATATATATATATATATATATATATATATATATATATAGCTTTTTGATTTTAAAGATAAATAGATGTATATACTGATTTGCCATTGTGTTGCAATTTGACAGTATATGCACCATTAGTTCAACTTGTTAGCCAATCATTAAGATAAAACGTGTCTAGCAAACAGGGATTTCTTTTTCTAAAATCTAGTTATGAAGTCACACAGTGGACTTCCTGCACTCCTGAGGCTTAAGACTTTTTTTTTTTACTCTCTTTGACTGTCAGTGTGTAGATTGTTTATGTTGTCTTAAAGTGGTGTAAATTGAATGTGTGCGTCTGTTCCCGTCAGTGGCTACAAGTGTAAAGTGGTGTGTACAGAGGCATACGAGCACCCCCTGTGGACTCCGGCTCCTTTAAGCTCTGTATAAAGTGTTGCTCTCTGGAGGAGGAGCAACAATCAATAAAGTAACAACACAAAGCCTACCAGTCATGGAAACGCTTCACTACTGCAGGTGCAGAAAGAACAAAAGCCAGTGTTATCACTGTCACTTTGGTAAGTTTTTAAAGAGAAGTAAGAGAGAAGTAAAAATGCTGGATAAATTGAAGGTTTTGCATTTATTACGACAACACGAGCAATGGTCTACAAGTACAAAACTCAAACAAAAATGACACCAAATAAAGAAAAAAACCATTTATGTAACATCAAATACGCAGCCATGGCCTAGTGGTTAGGGAACCAGTCTCGTGACCGGAAGGTCATGGGCAAGACATGACTGAGGTGCCCTTGAGCAAGGCACCTAACTCTCCTAACCGTTCCCCGGGCGCCATGGTTTGGGGCTGCCCCCTGCTCCGGGCAAGTGTGTTCACTGCCCCCTAGTGTTCACTGGTGTGTGTGTGTGTCACTGCACGGATGGGTTAAATGCGGAGGTCACATTCCTCTCAAACACAGTAGGCAAATAGTTCACTTTCACTTTACTTTCATATACTATAATCAGAAAACATCAAATAAAAGTATGAATGCCCTTTATACCAGAATAAAGTACAAAAAGATGTAAATAAATAAAATGGTTATAATTTGTTAAGCACAACCACCACGATTGATTGATCTAACCGTCAGTAACACCCCACCCCCCGTTTTTTTGGCTCTATATATATTATTAGTGATTTCTTCCAGTACACCATTGGAAGGAATCACTAAAAAGTGGATACTGTCTATAGAAAGGAACTGTGTAATCTGTAACCTTTAGCATCACATTGCCATCATGACCTGTGTTATATCAAAACTCAGTTCATTTGCATTAAGGTCATCACCGGAGCATACAAAAGCATCTTCAGAAGGGTCCATAAAGAGTAACTCTCTTGTCTGGTCAAAGGCCACAATGAAAGAAGGCACTGAAAAGGCCACAGACGACAGTGATGTTTCGGCCACTGAGCTTTGACACGTCCTCTGAGCTGAAGAAGTGGAAAGGTGTAGCACAGAGCTGAGTAAAGGATCAAATGACAGCACAGATGTGAAATCAAAGGGAACGTGGTGTGCTTAGGCACCTTTACCCATTTAGAGATAGGTGAGGAGGAAACGGTGTCTTTCATTGTGGATGTAATGGAGGGAGTGAGAGGAGGTCAGGAAGCAATCATCACCTCAACACCTTCCATCTCAGCATGAGGTACTTCCTGACAGAAGATAGATACCAGCTCGCTGAACTGTCCTGATAATGTGGACAGACAGAATGATAAAGTCGCGGCCCCTCTCGCACCACTAACAATGGAAAAAAGAATCAAGAAAATTGTTTTTACTAGAAGAAAAAAAAAAAATACAGGTGATGTTCACAACTGTAGTAAATAAAAACAAACTCAGGACTGCTACAATGTGCGCTCTGAAGGGTAGAAGACCTGTTATTTATAGACCTATAAATTGTAGGTGAGGTTTGAACACAGAATGGGAATAAGTTTTTTTCCAATTTTTTTTTTTTTTGCTAAATTAATTTATTATTTAAACTATCCTACTGCCGAGTCACGGGGTGCTGGAGTTCCAGCATTAGACAGAAGGCAGGGAAACACCCTGGACAGGTAATGAGTACATCACAGGGCAGACACACAGAAGGACACATTCACAATAAGTTTACAATCTCCAATCTTCAAAATCTACTTGAACTGTTTTACCATTATCTCATTAATCAATCATAGTCTACATCCATTGCATCAACACACAGGCAGACATGGTTATTTGGGGCATATCCAGGGTTATTTAGGGCATATCCAAAACTCCAGACACATAACAAAAACTAGAAAAAATAAGACTAAAAACAAAACAACAAAACACTGACCTGGAAAACACAGCTCAAGTGTGTAGTGTGTAGGGGCAGTGGTGACTCAATGGTTAAGGCTTTGGGTTACTGATCAGAAGGTCAGGGGTTCAAGCCCCAGCACCAGCAATCGGACACTGTTGGGTCCTAGAGCAAGGCCCTTAAACCTTTCTGCTCCAGGGTCACTGTATCAAGGCTGACCCTGTTCTCTGACCCTAACTTCCACACAATCATCTTGCTGCAAGTGAAATATTAGATACAATATACAGTGTCGAGTTAACAAGCAACAGGTGAGATTAAATAACTTTCATAGAAACAAAAGCTATTTTTCCCCTATATGAACTCTGGACAAGGTTAGGAGAATCAAGTTCAGACATAGTCCAGAGTAGCCCTTATACACATTGAGCACATACTGGGGAGCACATACACCTGGACTGAGCATACAGGACACAGGACATGATGCAAGAAGTACACCGTGGTAATTTATACACAACCGAGTCTCACCATTCCTCTGTCACTAACTCTTACTGAGATAAACTCCTAAATCTCAAAAACATTGCAGTGCATGTGTGAAACAGAAGAGATCAACAAGAAGAGGGGAAAACAGGCTTGGAGAAAGTAAATAAAAAAATACAAATGAAATAGACAGGCTGTGGTTTATTCTGGTGACTACAATAAACAAAATCTTAATCCGTCCTCACAGTTGGATCCTCATCACAAATTCAAAGGCGTTTTATTAATAGTCAACCACTGACACTTTATAAAACCCTATCACAACAATGAGGAAATGAACCAAGCAGCAACAACTTTATGACACACATACAGTAACTTAATATTTCAGTCTCGTAAAGTTTAGCTGAACTCATCACCTGACTTTTCAAACGATCTGTAATGAAATGCATTTTTCAATTTTATTTATTTGTTTATTAGTTATTTTAACAAACCTATAAAACTTTATAAGCTGAAAGAGAGTTAAAGGCCAGAGACAATTCCACTTGTGCAAAGCTCAGGACAGTGAATAACACATGATCTAAGCTAACAGTTCAGAGAATGAGAAACAGTGGGAGTGTTCAAGGTAATCATGAGCAAGGAGCTGACTGTGAAGCACACCCATGTGGACATTAAGGTATAAAGTGCTCTCTTGCACTTTACTAGTAGCAAGAGGATTGCTAGTTGGGGCTGTACAGTGGACAAGTTGGGTCATTTAACCACATCCTTATTTTCCAAGACGTGATTAGTAGTAGTTCAGAATAGCACTTTTTTTTTCATGAAACCATATGGGCTTACCTGGAAGTCTGCAGACAAGTCTGCATTGTGTTCCTACTCCACAGTTCCAACATGAACTGCTCTTTTAAAGAGCATTGTTTGTCTTCACCTGATAGCTTGCAATACATTTACCAAGAGATCCATAATACTTCTTGGGAACCACACATAACCATACAACATTTAAAACTGGCCAATTGCAGCCATGTGAGGTGAACTGTGGGTAGGTCGACTATTGGTAGTGAACGACACACTAGGCTAAAAGTTATAACAGAATAACCCAGCAAACAGACATAAGATAAAATGCAAAAGACAAGCCAAAGGGTAGACAACCATATGAAGGGTTTATATAGTCATGAAGCCAGGCCATCCACTAAGGAAGTGCTGCTTGATCCTCTGAGGACTGAGACCTCCCCTGGCTGGGAGGGGTAATGCAATCAGTTTGTGTAATGGTACCATTTAACAGTTAAAGTGAACTTAATTCCAAACAGCTGAGTCACTGACTGTCCTACAAAAATGAGACCTAAAGACCTACATGTGTTGTCTGTTTTTCAACACTATGTTACCTACCCAACAAGTTTTCATTGATAGAGATTTCAGAGCACTTCTGTAAGTCACAGAATTGTAATGCAATTCATTATCACATATCTAACTACCAGGTCATGGGGGGGATGCTGAAGCCTGTCCCACAGCTCTTTTGCAAAATACCAGTGTAAATGTTCCTGTGAGCAAAGAGCTTATAGACAAGCAATCCAGAATATGCAATGTTAAAAAGCTTATATACATATAAATAAAAATTGGGTACAAATGCTTGAATAATGCTGTATTACACAAAGTTCAAAGATAAGCAAAACCTCCTAATTTTAATGAATACATTACATTGTTTCCATAACTTTACATTATTTTATATACTGTATCTAATTCACATTAATGACATAAACTAAGATATACCAGAGATGAAACAATAATTTTACAGTTTCTATCAAATGTAAAGCGATAACCTGATTTAATGAAATGGTTTTATGCTTTGCTAGAAAATATCGCAGTACAATTATTATATGATGGACTCCTGACTAGACTGTTTGTTGTCAACTACTAGTATGTAGCATGTAAAAGAATTATAATATAGCGCTACTATACATACTTCCAAAGACAACCTTTTTTAAGCATTGTGTCCTTGTCCATCATCAACTGACCGTATACATACATACATACATACACACACCAATCTTTCTGGTCAACATCCTGTAATACTGAAGGAGCCACTGCCATGATAGTATTAAATGAAGTCCTCACAGGCACAGAACACATATTCAGCAAGCAGATTTCTTGCTATAACGAGGCCTTGTGGCAAGGTCTTGTTATATTCGCTCCTGCACAAGCTACAGGGGGACCTTTAAGCCTTCATATGTCATGCACTGCAAAGTCAGGACCTGTGGGCCTGTTCCCTAATATGTATTACATATAAGTAAACCCATAAACACAAAAGAAAATCACATATAGCTTTTAGCCTTTAGAATAGGAAAGTCATTATATTACAAAAGATACCTATGGACTCTAAGGCCTGACCCTATGAGAAGGTTACATATTCTTGAAAAAGCAAAGTCTCCCACCTTGTATACTCTTATGCCTCTCTGTTTACTCCGTCCTTGCCAAGAGAGAGAAAAAATACAAAGAAGTCTGAATAACATTTTAGATCAATGATTTCATTGTGTAATGTGAGCAATCAAAAGTTCATTACAGGGGTATACAACTGTTAGGTTCCCATGTGGCCATGAATTTTTCAGCACAAACATTTCTCCCTAAGTTTTTGCCTATAAATATTTCTGGAGGTCTTGGATGAATTTTTCATGGCCGAGAGGAAGAGATGAAAGAGGCGATGTTGGGATCAGGGGGACGAGAGCACCAGGCTGCTGACACAAAGTAGAAAGCTGCCTCACATCCAATCTTTATCAGTGACATCCTGTGTGTGTTATTGCTATAATTATCCAGTGCTTTGTCCCAGCCCAGCCCTCGTTACAAGGACCAGGTGAAAATCAAGAGAAGTGAGAGAATGCCTGGACACGAAGTGTTCAGGAGGAGCACATTTTATATTGTATTCAGTTTTTAACTGTTTTAATGAGTGGAATGTTGTGAGAAATGAGCATGTTCACACTGTAATATGTTGGAACCAGTATAAGCTGCCAGTGATGACAGCAACAGTGTGGTAACAGTTATCCAAAAGCATGTAACAGTTATGTATCATCATGCATCATCAGACATGTAACTAATGAGTGAAAGGAGGTTTGTTGGATTTCTTATGAATGAGGTGAATATTAATTCATTTAAACATTTTTAATTTACACATGCCAACCTGTCAACCTGTGTTTGGCTTCTTTTGACAGGACAACATGCCAAATTATGGTTAGAGGACCACTCGTCTGTTTGGAGTTTTGCCAGATCTCAACATTATCAAACACATCAGGGATGCCATGCAATGTGCTATGTATTACGGGAATCCTACACCTTAGAGTTATGAACCAATCTGCAAAAGGGATGGTGTTCATTTTCTACAGAATATTTCCTCAAGCTTGTAGAGTCCATACTCTGTGGGGGATTTAATATTTGTCTGACACTTTAGTGTATATATAATCAAATAATACCACCTGTGTTGCTGCTTTACAATCTACTGAAGCATTGGCATTTTGTAGTTTGGAGCCTACATAGATGTAAATGCTAAACCTTTTTAAACCTATTCAAATTAATACACTAACGTAATATACAGTGCATCATGTAACACTCTTAATTTGATACTGAACCCTAATCATCGATCAAAGTTGATTCCCTATCAATCACAGCTGATCCTAAAGCAATTTATTCTCCTTATACCGCAGCACTTTGTCAACAATTACAATTTTTAATTTATGACCAATTTTACAATTATATTAAGGGTCAAAAGGCAAGTTAGCACCCGTTATCACATGTTATAGTATGACACATATTCTAAGATGACAAAACCTCTATCAGATGTAAAAAAGGTGATACTGTGCCAATAGTGTCTCTTGAGATCTCACTGACGTCTACAAGATTATTTAAACACCTTTCAGTTTTCCATTCAGCACAGGAAAGTATCAGCAACACGTACCACACGTGTCAACAATTATGCTCTCTGACAAAAAAGTCATTGTAATTTTGCTGGTTGTCCTGCTATTAAGGGCTTTAATACAAAAGAAATTGAAGTGCTATGTGTAACTTACATTTGAGATCCCAACCATCTGTATTCCCACCTCATACAAAGTGTTCCCAGGATAGCCTCCTATCCCCCACAGCTGTAAAAAGGATACAGCAATTACTGAAAATGGATGAATGGATAAATGAATCTGCAGGAATGCATTTCAGTGTAGCAATTTAGTTAGTCATTTTCTTATCTGCTTAGTCAGTCAGGGTCATGGTTTGTCCGAGCATCCACCCAGAATCACTAGAATCACTTTTTGTTGATTCATTCTTTACTTTATGTAGGATGGTCCAGTTTATACATAATGCTGTTTTTCACAAAGATGTTCAGAGTGTGTACACTGAATTATCCAAATAAAGTGTTACCAATAAGATCTTATTCTACATAATTAACTAACATGATGTTAACATCAGCTGTCTGGTCTCTGAATCAAGTAAGTCATCAATGAAGAAGTGCTTTGAATCCTCACACCAGCTTCTCGCTGTCAGTAAGAGTTGCATCCCTGCCCTCTTTCTTGCCTTGTTCACTACTTCTCATTTCGCCTTGTCCTCTATCTCTCCGCACAGCATCGACTCTTAGCTTCTAGGCTTCAGCGAGGCATGAGAGCCCCCGTATATGTTACTGATAATAAATTTATAAACCAAACCTAGGAGGGAGGAGTATTAAACAAGCCTGCGAATAGCCGCAGTTCGCTTTACCGAGCAGACGTATCCTTTTGATCAACCAAAATAACTCTTCAAAGGCCGTAAAAGCATGCTTAGAAAGTAAAGGGCCATTTGAGCAGGCGTGCAGAGAATCATAGAGGGGTGGGGGTGGAACAGAAACGATTCAGTTTGAGAGTGAGAAACATTCCCACCAACCTACGAGCTAAATCAGGCCTTTGAAAAACATATAGTGCTTTTAATAATTCAGTCTTTGGTGGGATTGAGTAGCTTCTTTAGCGAAAAAAATTGCTATCTCCTGACATAAGATCAGTCCCCATGGGGCACTCCCTCTCTCTCTCTCTGTGCACTGAATTTTCTCAGACGACCTGCAATAGCACCCGATGAAGGCCTGTTCAATAAATGAACCCAAGATTTCTCCTTAAATCTGATAATTAGCACCAGACCTTTTTTATTCATAGGCAAAAGATGGATAGATTTTGAACGAAGCAGTTATAGTAGATGGTTGGCATCTTAACTGGGGTTGTAAACTAACACGCAGCTGTAAATATTTAATTAACTTTGCACCCTGAAAACATTCATATTTCATCACGTAACGTTTTCCGTGCAGTTTATTCTCCAAGCAAAGTGTTGGACTGCATAAATATTCCAGTTTAGCATTTTCTTTTTCAGTCTATTACTAACATAAATACAAAAATTGAAGTTATCATTCCTCTGGGGGCTAATTTAAGAGAAAACACACATTAATTAATATAACCTACACGGAAAAGAAGAACTCTCTAAATACACAGTGCTGACCATCAAGGTTCATTGCCTTCTACAAAGGAAATTGGGATGATTATTAGAGGAAAAAGTAATTATTATTTTACACTTTTAGAGACTTGGGTTCCTCAGGCTGGAAGGTTAGATGATCTTCTAGTTTTCTCCCCAGGACAAAAGCTACAGAAATCACAGTGTCAAAGTAAGGTCAGCAAATACCCACAAATCACACATGTATTCAGTAAAAATGAATTCAGGACCTTTAATGACCCTTGTATGAAAAATTCTTGACACATCAGATATTAGAGACTATTACATACATAATATATCACAAGTGTTTTCCTCTCAGTCCGTTTTTTCTTCCTCGGAAGCAAATGCATTGTCTGCTCTGCCCAGCCCAATCCATCACTCTTTGTCTGGCTTGGAAAAAAGCACTTTCCTGCAGTGTGTTTCTCATACCTGCAGCACTCAAGAGACCAAGCTGATGGACACTATGGACAAAGCAATGCTACAGCAGGTTGGTAAACCCCTGCGCTCCCCAAAATCCACTTTTCCACTCACACTCCAGGCTAAATTCCTCTGTGGCACATCTCTACATCCCTCCTGTCTCAGAGGAAGGAATGGTCTTCATGCTAACCTGTAAACCAACTTATTTTCCTCTATGGCCAGAACCTTCTGCCCTGAAGGTGCGAAGTTATGAGTTATGTTTATGCAAAGCCATGTAGACACATTTCAGACAATAAATGCATCTCTAATTAGCAAGTCGAGATAAAACTAGAAATTAAATGACACAGTAGGCTTTAGTAAGCTTCTGGGCATGTTAAATTGACTCTGTTGAAGGCAGCTGTATGTCAAAATAATCTTTCAGTGGGAATGCCTCACCCAGAGATCTTGCTTGCAAGTGATAATGCCTCTTTAACATTAGCATTAAACAGGGAATGTTTTAGCACATCAGTGTTTGGAGCAATTACGCTGCTGTGAGTGTATTCAAACCGAAGCATGCTGCATATTCCCTCCGACAAACAGCGGTTTGATTTCTAAAACGCTCTTTTGTCTTTTGTCAGGGGAAAGAAAGAGCCTTTGCTAGGGAAGGTGGGCTGGAAGGCAAATCTAGGTGATGTGTACTCTCTCAGAGTGCCCCTGGCTCTGTCTCGTGTAAGTAGGGTCTGACAAAGATCTGTACAGAGGGGGAGAAAAAAAATCCACCACTCTGCTCAAGCATGGGAAATTAAGCCCAGCTAAAGATTCTCTCTTAAAGTGCATTCCCAGCCTCCTCACTCACTCTTTCACTTTTTCTCATCTCGCATCTCTCTTTTGTCTCTACAGTGGCAGAAGAAATTACAGAATGTGCCATTAGAGAAATTCCCAGCAGCACCTTCTGTTAAGACCTGAAGGTCCTGGCGGAGTCCCACACCGTGTGATCCCTCAGGTTTGTTCAAAGGGAAAACTCCACCAGACCTCCGGGGGATGTTTAACTGATCGCAAGGACGAGTATTTAGAGAAACTTCTGTTGGGAATTCAACAAGTTTGGCAATGGCAGAGTTTAACTGTCTGGTAGCATTATGTCTGAGAATTCCCTTATCATAAGAAATGCTCTTGATTTTTTATTTCCTCTAACAAACACAGCATCACCACAGGGGAAACTCGCTGCTTCTCACAACACCAAGCAGCGCACTTCATTTGAATTTAAAACACTGTGGCTAAGTGATTTAAATGGGAAGTTTAACAAAAATTATAGCAGCAATGGAAATGCGATTCCCTGTTTCTCCTCTTAGCAGCCAACATGGAGAGAGGGAAGGCAGGCAGGGGGTGTTTTTAAGAAGAGATGATGAATTATTAAAGATTTTCAGACATGAATGTAATGCACCATTAGTGAGTTTTTTAAAATATTGGAAATAAGCCTACAAAAACAAGCTGGTTGTCATTGGCAATAAGTCGGGCTGTTTAGGCTTTTTTTTTTTGTTTGTTTTAGCGTAAACAGATTTTTTAAAATGAATTATAGACAGAAATACATTGATTAGAAATTGCTGACTTTGACCTACGCCTTTGGTCCACATTAATGTCTACAGTGATCTCTGAAAGTATTAGATTGTGATTAAGAAAAATATGCATCAGTTGACATGAAGGATAAAGTATAGTTGACATCAAAACAAATACCTACATATTTTCAAGCATTTATTTATCTGGGTGATGCAAAGTTATACTGGAGGGCCCTCTAATGTTCAATCCTGGGATTTGTAGCATCTGGATGGTTGTTATTTAATGTACAGTCCTATTTGTTATTCAAAATCTCCAATTAATTTTGAACCTGATAAACTTTATCATTGGTTACACCTAATATACACATATATAGTATGTATATATAAAAAAACCTCAGTAGTAAAGGTAAGGGATTTCTTGAGTTTTGGGTATATATTGAGCTTGTGTTGGTACATGTTCTATATTTCAGCAGGTTTACATTTTGAATAAGTTATGACCAAAATGTGAAAGTTTAAGAAGCTGTGATGTACCAACTACAGTTTATTTTGTAGAAGTAGTTGAGTCTGTGGGGTGCCCTTATGCTGTGTAATCATGGAGTGTTGCTCTGGCCTTTTCTCCTGTGGTCTCGCCTGACCTTCTGAGCGCTAGCCATGTGGATTAAAGCAGCCCATTTCGAGGCTCTTGCTTGAATCCAAACTCCATTATAGATTTTACCTCAGGAGGGGGTGTTATGAGGCCCAGGAGAGACTCTTTGCAATTTTACCTGTAGAAAAACCTAAAAGCAAGAGCTAGTCCTCCAGAGGGGTGGCATAAAGTGAACAAAGGTGCCATATGTGTATGTTTGTACATCATAACTGGCCTGAGTGAAAATTGAGCTTTAAAAAATCTCAGAAACCCTGAGCAACAGGGCCACCACCTCAGGGAGAAAACAGAAAGTACTCAGTGGGTTGAGAACTGGATGAAGATTCCCATACCGAGCAAAGACTGAGTCAACATGTTAAAGGACGATGAAGAAGAAACGGAAGAAAGACAAAAAATGACAGGCCTCTGAAGAATAAAACTAACAGTTATTAATGGCAAAAAAGGCTTCTCAGTCATCTCCCAGATCCTGTGTACTAACAAACCAGAGACCAAGACAGATCCAATCATGACACGTGTCACTTTGTGGTGACAGGCTCCTTTAATAAGTGAGGAGGCCTCCATGCCTGTGGGAGCAGGGGGAGCAAGCATGTCCTCACTCCAGGCCATAGAGGGGCCAAAGCACCTGTCAAAGTCAAGCAACGTATGCCCTTTTTAACAACAACTTGTCCCAATTACAGCCACTCAGTGCCCGATTGGTGCCCGGCTGTCTCACATGCTGCCAAGAAATAATGACCACATGAGGCTCACGTGGCAATTAGTCAACATAGAGCTGCTTTTCATCACTGGATGTTTTCAAAATATGTCTCAATTTGGAGATGGTTGGAGCTTTGCAGGCAGGATTGTGAGTTAGTGCATGTGTGTGTGTGTGCGTGTCTGTGTATCTCAGATGGAAAGAAAGAGAGATGCCCTAAAGATATAATTAAAACATAATTACTGCTCATCATCTGTGCAAGTGCTTACAAAGTGCCACTGCTGAATCTCAGCTCCTCTCCTATGGGCAACACACTCTAGTTAACATATCTGATAAAAATGCAGGCCATCACTACTTAATGCCCTACTAACACAGTATCTACTTCCAGAAAAACACAAACGACACACTCGGATTGCATCCAGTTTTGTCTTTCGGGGCATCTTGGCACGTAATTGCTAGAATAAAACCATATGCTACTTTTAGCTACATAATCTTCAATATGTTTTTGCCACAAAAATTAGCTTCTCCATTTTCTGCCATGCCTGTAATGATTTTCTTAAACCAGACCTATATTATTTATCCTTGCCAACCAACCAACAGAAGCTGTAGACTTCACCATTTCATCACCTCAGGCCTGAGTTTTTAAAGTTTGTTTACTGCTGCAGCCTTTGTGATTACTGTCTCGATGAATTCATGAGACACAAACCTGTCTTGCTACACACAGATGTGCTGCTATTGTAAGCTTCTGACAAGCATGTGTATTTGACACGGAGCTCCTGTCTCATTAGAGGAAACAGAAAGAACCACAGAGATGGCACATATCTCAGACAGGACATTGGATAGTACAAGGCACAAGCGGGTAAGGGGGCATCATGATGCAAAGAAAATAATGATGTGTTCTCTGTGGAGGAGGTGACTTGACTCCTCGGCGTGATGACATTGCCATAACAGGCCTCTGCATGCGACTCAGAAGCCCTTTAGACTATGAGATATGTTGGTTTCGTACACCATAGGTATGTCTATTTTTTTTAAAGGCAGCAGTCTAAAAGCAATTCTACTTCCAGGAGATATCTAAAAGCGGAGCAGTCTGGGAAGAATGTGATTATAAAAATTACATTCAGTTATGGATATTTTAAGACCCATCAGTGTTTGTTTAACAAGAACACAGTACTGTGAATGTGAGTCAGATGAGTGATTTTTTTTTTATGCTCATCTTAAAAAAAATCCAGCTGTTTTACACATCTCAATTGAATATTAAGCAGCTGACCTAAATATTTCCTAGATCGATAAAGCCAGTCTTTGTTCAAGTGAAGAAAAACTAATGTGCTTTAATAATTATGATGAATGTAATACAATTAGAAGAAGGACAGACAGCTCTCTGTCCAATTCTCCATGTCAGTTGAAAAGAAAAGAAAGCACGCTTTAGCAGCCTATAAAGGTTAGTTATGAAGCCATTTATTCGTATACATGCATTTTATTAATAACTTACACAAGTATACATGCACAAACAAACTGCACAAGCCCAATTTCCTATTTTTTTTTAACAATACACAAACAAGTAATGGGTGATAGGTGAGTTAGGGTGATTTGGAAGAAAAACAACAAAAACAAACCTTTTAATGCAGTTGACAAAAATCAGAAGCATGAATCCATATTAAAGATTCCCTAGAAATTGCACAGCAATTATGATGCAGGTGGCTGATCAATACAGGGTAGAGGGACTGAGCAAAGACAGAGGAGACAAAGCATGACGTGAGAATAATTTCACTGCACACATGCATTGCCCCACAAACAATTTTACACACCCCCAGTTGTCCATTACAAATACAATATCACAGTAACCATCTCTATCCCAGTGTTAAATGCATCATCAACACTTGTAACTCTGTTAGCCACTGAATTTTTGAAAAAAAGAAAAACACAAAACAAAAACACACAAAGCAGGATCATCAACGTCAAACAAACAAAGTTGACACTTAGAGATCCTAAAGTTGGATGACATCACATGGATTGAGTGAACACATGTATATTAACCATCCTTATTTTCCATCTTATCCTCAGGATCAGATACATCTGAGCTAGTGTCATCTTTAGCATTCATTACAAAAGGGTCTTCTCCCTGAAAATGACAAACAAGTGTCACATCACTGCATCACCACCACACAGAACAGGGTGAATATTTGAGCTCATAGGTTACCTTGATATATTTTTCATATCGAATTTTAACACTGTCGTTATTTATTATGGCCTTTGCCGTCAACACACTTTCCCGTTTCAGCTGCTCTTTGTACACCTTTAGACGACGCCATAAAAAAAAGGGGCATATTTTGATTCTAAATGAGTTAAAACAACTGGTATGATTATCATGTAAATATTTACAGCACAGTACATAGCTGAAGTACCACTTTGGATTTTAGGTGTAGAAGGGACCGTATATGCTGCTGGACAGAAGTACAGACAGCAGGAATGTAAATGTCGCACGCTGAACAATGCACCGCCTCCACTTTTCTCATGTAGTCGTCTTCAGTCACCCCTGTACAAAACAAGAATATGCTGTGTATGTGCACACATATACATTATTTATTTATTTATTAATACACATATATATATATATATATACACACACACACACACACACACACACACACACACTTCCCCCATAACATCATGCCCCAAAGTGACGTCAGCTAAGATTTA
>JAOVVF010000017.1:16949583-16967413 GCA_028565595.1 Duopalatinus emarginatus | reverse complement strand
ATAGATAGATAGATAGATAGATAGATAGATAGATGGATGGATGGATGGATGGATGGATAGATAGATAGATAGATAGACAGATAGATAGATGGATGGATGGATGGATGGATGGATGGATAGATGGATGGATGGATGGATGGATGGAAGAGCACAAACAGAAACATCCTCAATCACCAACCAAGAAAATATCCAAAGTCAAAGAGTGAAGAGCTGAAGCGTAAAATTAGAAGAAAATAAAACACAGAGGACTACTATTCAAGGGTGTTGTGTTATGTTGTGGCATGACAATACACGTCCCCACACCACTGTCTGTACTGTCAAAAACTTTATTTTGAGGTGTTAAAGCATCCTCCCTATAGTCCTGATCTTGCCTCATCAGACTATGACCTGTTTGGTCCTCTGAAAAAGGCTTTAACAGGACAAAGATTCATGTCTGGTGAAGAGGTGAGACAGTGGTGCATTTGTGGCTCACAGCTCAGCCCAAAACATTTTGATAAGGAAATATAAAAGAATATTTCACTTTTTTTAAAAGTTGATCAAAAGAAATTTTACATCCAAAGTGCGGATATATATATATATATACATATATATATATATATATACATAATTATTATTATTATTATTATTATTATTATTATTATTATTAATTTAGTAGTAGAAATGCAAACTGTAGTATACATTTTTTGTATTGGTATTTCCAAATTCTGTCTCAACATAATTGTTCACACCAGCACTTGTACATTTTTAAGTATGTACATAACTGAAAAATGTTCCATTGTGGGTTGAGACATCCAAAGGCATGTCAAAGGCAGCATTACTCCACCCTTTTCACTGTGCTCTATGGATGGGACTTGACTTCGCAGTCATTGGGAACAATTGTGGAAGAACGCAGTTAGACCTTTCATCTGAGTTACACTGCTCTGTGATGCAACATGAGACAGATTGAAAAGATAGTTTACATTCATGGCATTTGGCAGATGCCCATTTCTAGGGTGATTTACAGAAGTGCCAAGTTGGGGACTGGGTGAGAATTGGCAGATGATCACATTGGGGAGAAAATATGGGAAAAATAAACAAACAAATAGTGTTGATGTGCTGTTGATATAGCTAATATAACTAATCATATCAACATTATAAAGTCTTACCTAAAAATTTTGTAAAATTTTTAATAATGTATTTTGGTGCATGCAATCTAGGATAATTATGCAGTAACATGTTTATTTTGTTCACGCAGAGCTTTGATTATTCATCCAGCCTGATACTTCATATCAATAGCATGGCATGCATGGCCTGAGCTGGATGTTTCAGAATGAATCATTAGCTGTAAAGAAAACAATATACATGTACATATGCAGGATCATGACATCACCCTATGATAACTGAAAAAAAACACTTTACATGCCTATTCTGAAATAAAAAACTTAATTGAGGCCATATAATACTGCCTTAGATGGCTACACCCTCCTTCGTCAGAACAAGGTAGAACAATAATAAACCACCCATTAAGGGGGCATCCTAGCATCATTAACCACTGAGCTAACTAAATGTAACTTTGTATGATATATGTGTGTAATAAACCTTTGTTTACTGTGTCCACATACAGAATTCAGTGGGGTAGAATTCTAGCTAAAAGTGATTGTCTGACTGTCATCACATACATCACATTATTAGGTGATCATGTCTGGATTAGTGTCACATGACCTCAATATAAATACACCTGTTCCAGGAATTTGCTAGAGAACGTACCTAGACAAACATCACAATGAAGAGCAAACAGCTATCAAAACATGTCCCGAACGATGTTCTGAAAAGGCCTTAAATTTGTGTTTAGATTAGTTAAAAACTGTCAAACTTTAAAGCCTTACAGAGCACATTAAATCCATTATTTAAAAAAAATAAAAATATTCCAACCATAGCTATGTCTATAGGATGTCAACTACCCAAAGGTAACCAGGTGAAGAAAGCATTAATCAGAGACCTTTAAGCGAACCTAAATTCATGGTAGCATTACCACATCACAGTTCCAGGATAACTGGTTTTATCCTGATCTGGGGTTACTGTCTGTGTGGAATTTCTCTGCATGTTCTCCCCATGCCCATGTGGTCTTCCTCTGGGTTCCTTGGTTTTTCTCCACACCCCAAAAATCACAACATCTACATGCCAATAACTGGATTGGCTATGCTGAATTAATCCTAGGTATGAATGAGTGTATGAATGTATGTTTGGATGGTGGTCTGCCATGGACATACCCATCCAGGGTGTCCCATAAGTGGTGTATTCCCTCATCATGTCGAGTGTTTCCTGGACAAGGTCCTGATGAAGTTACTGGGGCTTCTGAGTGCAGCAACAAAAAACCTTAGCATCAGGAGATTGAGACTGAATCGTGCATTGCATTCGGAAGAGGGCAGGTAGCACTTTTAGAAGAGCTAGATTAGTCTTCAAGTGGCTCTGGAATTTTACCCGAAAGTCTAATAAAATAGCCAGTACTCGCCAGTCTGACCTTCATTATATTATTTTTACTGTAGCCAAGTGTGACCTGAAGTCTGAGTTTAAATCCCAGTTGGTTTTACAAAACAATGTCATTAAAAAAAAAAAAAGAAAGAAAGAAAGAAAGAAAAGATCCGCCTGCAGGTTCTGTGAACGTGTGCCCTAACCCTGACAAACATCTTCCCCTTCCTCTGCTGAAGCACTGTACCAGAGAACAAACAATATTTGGCATGGTTTGCCTCTTCCTACTAACACTGGCCTGTGATGTGTTCAGCACTAATTCTTGTAAGTGGTTTCGGACACAGATGTGTGCAAAATGTAATGTTTTAAAACATTATAATAATGTGATCCTGAATCATGTGTTATTTTAGTGAATACATGTGTATTACAGTTCAGAGTAGGTCAGCTTTTTGTGCAGTCTGGGTGTCCAGTTGCCTGGGAAATCAGAAA
This sequence comes from Duopalatinus emarginatus, assembly GCA_028565595.1. NCBI lineage: Eukaryota > Metazoa > Chordata > Actinopteri > Siluriformes > Pimelodidae > Duopalatinus > Duopalatinus emarginatus. The sequence continues at coordinate 16,964,476 of JAOVVF010000017.1, read as the reverse complement.
ACACACAAAGAACGAAGAACAAAAGTCTCAGATCTTAAGCTCATTGTCTAAGGTTTTGAGCAAAACACATACTGACAAGGTGAATCACACATTCCAGCTCTAAATCTGCTGTGCTGGCAAACTGAGCATACACGGAGACATCTCAGCTCACACTGTTAGGCACTGAATAGGCAGGTCTGAGCCAGTTCTAACTAGATGAAATACAAATGATCTAGTGGTGGTTTGAGCCTGTTAGGGAAATGGGATCTTTGTGTATGTGTTTCGTGTGTGTGTGTGCGCATGTGTTTTCAAAGACAACAAAAAAGAATACTTGGCAATAGCAACATGGAGTATCTGTTCAGGCACACAACATATATGCAGTGAAAATTTTACTTCCAGTCGTCTGTGGTCTGTGCTCGTCACTGAATAACTTTTCAGTGTATTATATCTTTTGAACAGTGCTCTGTTGTGACAGCATGAATGACTTCTAACTGTGATACACATTCACAATTACTTGAGTTAATAAATATAACCATGATAACCCAGTCTTTAAAATGCAGTTCATGTATGATATGTACTGATAAAGTCGGACATCAGTGATAAGCTTTACTCAGATATGAAAACACAGAACACTAAGAGCCTTGAGTTTATGAGGGCATGCATACACTACTGATAGGCTTATCCCTTTGTTGTTGTTTTAATGTGATTGCAGCATAACTGTTGCTCCCCCTCATGTTTTTATTACAATCACAAGCCCAGGGCTGAAGTGTTCCTCTCTCTGTCTCAAGGTTAAACAGTTCTTCTACATCAGACTGAATAAAATCCTTAGGTTCACTGGCTACGGTTAAAAAAATGGCTATAAAGTGCTGAATCATTGACTATTGCACCAGAAAGTCCTTTTCTTCAACTATACTAAGCTACTGACAATCCTGTTTTGCATGCAAAGACATGAAACCTCTAGCACATTGAGGAATCAGGCTGTACCCTTTCATTAGTAAAGCCCTCCTTCCAAAAAAGGTAAAAGGCACAGGAGGTATGCATTGGCAGCATTATAAGCACACTGCACCCACATGTAATATTTTGGCATTATACCATCAGGAAAAAAAATGGAACCATGCAAGGATATTTTTGTTCCTTAAGGCGCATCATCATAAAAACAAATGTAGCTTTGCAGTAACAAGTGAATAGTCTAACACTGCATTCACTTTCCCACATAACCAGATTCTTGGTAAAGGTTAAAAGACGATGTAAAAGTATATGTTATTAGCATAATAGTACAAACACTGACAGTATATGAGGAATCTAACCGTCCTGGAATATAAAAATACACAGAAGAAATTTCCCCATGTCACAAATGGCCACTTAATGCACCTTCTGTTTGACCTTCTCATTCTGTTCACTTATACTGAGATGTAATCTGAAAACATCCCATAATATAAAGGCTGCATCCGAAATGGCGTACTAATACAGTACGTACTAAGTCCATTCAAGTGTTCAATTGGTAAAGCAGTAGGTTCTTTCAGATCACTAATGTCTAGTATGCACACAGTCTCAGATGTGCTACACAAGCCATTTTACCAACATCACGTCATGCAAGTTATGTTGATAATTTTAAAATCAGATAAAATGTATTTGCCATTCTCCACAAAGCTACTTATAACATTATTTAGGGTTGTACATATACTTGTGCACACATTTTAATGCTTATTTTCTTTTTCAGCTTTGAACACCTTCGCATCTCTAGACGAATTATGGGTTACATTATCAGACCGCAGTGTGCCGTGTCCGCATGCTTCAAAATAGCTGCAAAATAGTATGTCATCTAGATATTTTAACATACTGTTTAATAAATATAACGTATTCAGACACATTATCCATTCTCACACACTGCTTTTACATACTGTTTAGTATGGAAGTACACAAGTTCAGACACAGCTGAGGTCGTTCCTGATCTTTCAGATTTTTTTTTCTCTAGTCCACATATTTTTACTTGCATGTAGGTCATGGATGAGATGATCAGTGTAAATGCTTATTTTGCTTTTTTCTTTAATTATTGTATGGATTGGGAGGCTTGCACTGGATTATAGCAGAGGCCAAATGTTTACATATACATAGGCTCTGGTTTTTTTCTGTATACATTATTTTTTATAAGAGGTCATTTCAAAATAAAAGCCAAGAGACCTTATCTACTGTATCAGATTATGTACACTTTATTATTATTCAGTGAAATTACCTTCGTTCTTATATTGCCTGAACTTGAATCAAAAGCCTGGCATAGAATTAAAGAAGTTTCTTACAAAACTTTGCGGCAATTTTTGCGGCAACTACTTGCTTAGACACGCTTTTACAGTCCAGTCCACAAATGTTATCTTTTTGCACAATAAGAGTTAGACAGTTATAATGGTAATAAGGTTTTTTTTTTTTTACCACAGTCACAGTAAATAAAAAAATGTGAGTCATAACAAAGCTCCACTTTCGAGTAATGTGACAACTGCACAACTTGACTTGACAACTTGAACAGAATCCAGCATTTAAGTGAGAGGTGAGAAAAGAGCTTCTCTTATACACACACACACACACACACACACACACACACAACACCTTGGGTTTTTTTTTTCTAATATAATTTATATTAGAAAAAAATATATATAATTTTTTCTAATAATATTGGACAAAAAATAGATATTTAGAGATAGAGATCAATAATATGATTAGGTCCAGTTTCATTTCCACCTAAATGCATTTTCAATTTCAGATTTTTAAATCTGGTACAAAAATGCTATTGCAATCTGTACACATTACTTAGTATGGTATTGTGCATTTGCCATAATATAGTATGTAGTTTGGGATGCTGAGTGAAAATACTAAAGCACAAGACCTTGATGAGTAAGAAAGTCCTCTCTCTCTGTGTTATGGTCACTCAGTGTACTATTTGTGCAGGTCTATGGAACAAAAACAGTTTAAGGAAAAAGTCTTCTCTGTTATCATGCCTGTGGCTGTGTGTTAAGACATACCGGAAATTTCAGGCACAATGATATGGGACGTGTCCAAACTGGTGGGGGACCTGTCCATGTGAAATTTCCCATTACACCTTACAGCTTTGACTAAATTACTGCGAGCTCCTACAACGGGAAAATGACTTAGAGCAGCACCATGTTTCATTTTCCCACATGACTTAATAATGATTTTTCCTTTTCCCCCCACATTTTTAACCAAACAATACCATGCACTGTAGCTTTAAGGAGCTACGAAGGAAAATGATGCCATTTGGGAAAAGAAAAAACAACAACAGGAAACCATTGCCTGGTTCATGTAGTCACTGTTGAGTCTTTTATTGCATTATACTGCCATCTTGGTGCCTCTTATTGTTATGCTGCTATATTGGTGTCTCATCACACTGAACGCACTTAAACGCAAACCCTCATTTAGCGTCTAAATACTGCTTTTTAACTACGTAATCAAACCAACAGTCTTCCCACTGTTTATGTATGAATTAAACATGACTGATTGCAGAAGTTTAATATTTAAAAGTATATAATGAAAATACCAAAGTGAATTACTTAAGCCGGTGATTTATATGTGGTAAATAAAATAAATCCCATTCTTTCCTGGCTGACACACCTTCACAGAGTTAATGCTGACCTGACAAACCACAACAGTCCATTACCAACATTAATGCTTAACTGCAGCTGTGCAGAAATCAAAAGTACAAAAATAGCTTCAGAATCTGATACGGTCAGTCTTAGGGTTCTAAAAGCAGGGCAATGCTTTAAAAACCATGTGACATTGCTAATGCTGCCGCTCTCACACCCTCAGCGTAATGGTTATTTGAGTGGCATAGCAGGCAAGGGGAAGAAACATGTCAGACATGAAATAGGTTTAGACAAGTGTCGTCTGTGTCACTAATACAGAGCTGCATCTAACTAATGGGTGCAATATCATTTTTCATTTAATAATGGGCATCAAGTCAACTTCCAAGACAATACAATCGATATTGATTTAGTCGACATATCCTCCTAATGTCCAATAAATGCTGCTTTGAATTGGTAAATCATAAGGAATGAGTGGTTGGATGTTTTTAGGATTTAAGTAGTATAATCACAATAACCAGCAAACAAATTACTTAAATTTTAAAACCAATACAAACAGGGTCAAGGTCACAGCAAAGTCAAGTGTTGACAGCAGAGGCACCTGGGGGATACTACCTTCATTAGTGCATTTTTTTTTATTTATAAAATATACTTTGCATGTTTTACCTGGGAAGGGTCTGCTTTAAAGCATTTCAATGTTAGCCCTAAGGGTCTTTATGCACCTTTCTTTTAAAGGCACAAAACATTATTTTTTTTCAGGTGATAAATAGAGATGCAAAAGATATATCACTGCTGTGACAGGAAAACTTTGTTACACATTACAAAAAAAAACCTTAGCCATTTTTGTTGGGTCCAGTGGGATTCCAGCTCTATGCTAAATTTGTGTATTTTCATTGTGACTCCACATCTGTGAATTTCTGTCGGAAAACACGTAGAACTAATAACAGTAGCCATTAGCTGCTAATGGCAAGTGTCAGATACAATCTTTTCCTAGCAAATTTTCTATTCTTGCATTCTGCAATATTTAAGTAGCCACAACGAGCAGCATAAATGCCTTATTTTAGCAGTAACAAAATATCTTTGCATATAAAGTTTGTACTAAGCTATTTACCACGTAGCATTTTTAAAATACTGTAACATAAACAAACAAATTTAAACTTCTTTTATTTAGAAATGAGTACCACTGCAAAGCGCTCGATAGTGTTAAGTGCTTAAACAGCATTACGTTATGTGGCTTTCATATAGAACATTTTAACCACACCACCTTATAGTTGCTTTAACGTCAAGATTCCCACAGATAACTTTATCAGTTAATATTATTGCCAAACCCATATATGATGTAGCACCATAATATTGAGTCATATTAAAATCTGGATTTTGGGTAAACGATTAATGACAAGTATTCCAGCAACAAAACAAGAAATAAAACAAAACACGAAAGAAAATGCATGCTCAGAATATTCTTCTGTATATTTATTTTTTTGTGTATGTTAACCAAATCTTTTTGCACAAAAAAGGAAAAAAAAAAGGTTTAAAACTACAGCAAGCACTTAAGTAGAAAATCTTACAGTACAACAGTGCAAGGCAATTAATGGCAATTAAGAGAGTCCATGTTTAATGCTCCCTTTATAATAGGCACACTTTTTAAGCTCAAACAAACCAATAAAAATATTGTACATGACATCTATCAAAACAAACGTTTTTAGACTAAAGGAATCTAGATATATGCTAAACTAAAAGAAATGGCACAGAAATCATCATTTGGATGTAGCTGAATAGCTGGGATATGATAGAGGTAGCTGCAGATCAAAAAAAAAAAAAAAAAAGAAAAATAAGAACATAATAGTAAGTAGTGATAGTGAGCAAATATCACTGTAGTAGAAGATTGTACAAGCCAGAATAGCAACATCAATCCAGCCATGAATTACTATAGAAAAGAAATTTGTAAAGAAATAGCATGAAGTAGCACTCATATCGTGTATATAAAGGAGGTATATTTTATAGGATTCCCTTCAGCTTGTCAGTACAATTTAATAAAAAAAAAAAAGGAAAACAGTGATGCACAATGAAAATGACCAGACAGATTACCTGAGAACACTTAAGTTATTGTGGTGCCTCCACTCCCTCCAGCCCTCAGTGCCTAAACCTTCAAACACTTCAATGGCCCAACAAGTAAATTACATAATTCAATAAAGCACTGCTATATATGAGTATATTTCGATACAGCCTCTGCACTTTTTACACATACATATTAATAAACATGCTAAATTCTGATGATAGGTTGTTAATGTTTTAGTGCAAACTGTTGTAGTAGCTGAGGTGGCAACACTGAAATCCTCGCAGACTAGAAAAAAAAATATCTGTTGGTGGATCAGACAGCTAATTTCTTTCCTTTTTTCTGAAGTGTGAGGCAAGCAAGTGTCAAAGAACTGCAAGGCAAAAGGTCTGACCATTATGTAGCAGCTCGTCTAAATTTTTTTGCCAACATAGCAGACTATGGTATCATCCACTTGGTTACTATTGGGTCACTGAGGTGTGCGAACAATGACTCTCACGACTTTTCCACCATCTGCGATTTTACCAGCAACTTTTCTGCAAGTGGAAATTTATTTGTTTTTCAGCTGATGTTTAAAAAAACCAATAAAACCTTAGCTTCACTGGAACAATGGGAGAAATATCATGAATGCTTCAGATAGTCTGCAGTAACCTGATGCTCTATTCATCTTCTATTTCTGGAGCTACTCGCTCACTGGAATTCGTTTAGTGTAAAATATTTGGCCAATGAATCATTTGAGATGTGACATATCTGTGACATATCTAACTATGGCATACAGCCGTCACATGATCACTTCTCCATATACTGCTAACCTTATCCACTTAAAATACCCTGTAAATGTCATTTGGACTTTTACTAAGGTAAAAATACTGCAGTTTGGCAGACTAGCATGGTTAAGTATTTTTTTTTCCTGTAAATTCTTCACATAGATATCCATAGAAATCCTCACCATTATTAGTAATATAATACATGCAATGACCATATCTGAATACACATTAACACTGAGGCTAATCCCTATTCTTTTATAGAATTCTACATAATAAGGTGCTTAAATAAATGATCTACTGTAACATTGTCTTAAATCCTTGAAACAACTACTACACCTCTGAGGTACTATATAGGTACAATACTAACTTCTAATGCAAAGAGACATCCTCTTGTTAATCAGATAATATTTGCTTTCAAATATCTTAGCATTTAAAAGCAGGTACTCACCCGTAAACGTCAAAATATTGAGTGTAGGAGTGGGACAGAAGTTCAGTTAAAAAGAATTTGTAATGCTGCCTTATTTTTTTATATTTAAGGAATTTTACCAAAGCCAAGAAACATCACTCAGCTTTCATATTTTCCCTGACTTCTGAAGGCAAAGTGTCAAACAGGGTGTCTTCTACCACAAGGCCACTGCGCTTCAAGGCTTGACAGGAGCCAAGCTCAGCTGGCAAAACTTCAAAATGATTGCCCTTTAACTCCAAATAAGTCAGTGATGCCAGGTAGGAAATCTTTGGTGACAGCACAGAAAGCATGTTCCTCCCAAGCTTGAGGGTCTTCAGCTTCTTGCAGAAGAAGAGTTCATCTGGGAGGTTCTCGATTTTGTTGCTAGAGAGGTTGAAATACTGAAGGCTCTGGAGAACACCTACTTCTGGAGGAATGAAGCTGATGACATTGTGGGAAAGATCAAGATGACGCAGCTTGTTGCACAGGAACAGGTGCGAGGGCAAAATCTCAATCTTATTGTGGCTAAAATAGAGGCGCTCAAGACTGCTCAGCTTCTTGATATGCTCAGGGATGTGGGTGATTGCATTGTGCCACAGCTTTAGACATGTGAGTTTTCGGAGGTGCTGGAAGCTGATGATCTCCTCAACAGAGCGCAAACTGTTCTCTCGAAGATCCAGCTCCTGAAGGTGGGTCAGACTGAAGATGGCATGTGGAATGCGTTCAAGGTCACAATGAACCAGCTCAAGCTCTATAAGATGCACCATTTTTTTCAGGTTGTTCAGCATGACTAGCTTGGTGCCGTCGTTGTGCACATACAGATGCTGCAGGTGACTGGACACGTCCACAACAGACTGGGGAATCTTCGTAAGGTTGCTTTTGAGTGTCAAGGTCTTAAGGGACTTGAGGTCACGTAAAGAGTCCAAGGTTATGTTCTTTGATGCATCTGGACTCAATGATCCAATTAGATGGAGTTCCTCCAAGTTGCGAAGACTGTAGAGCCACAGAGGAAGCTCACGGTTGTCATCAAACTTCACACGCAGCACCTTAAGGTTCTCCTTCAGGTAAGATAGGGCCCCTGTGTGGATTTTCAGGGCACACTGGTGCAGAGAAAGCTCCTGAAGATCTTCCAGCTGGGAAATGGCTGCAGGGATTGTGACATTATTAATAATCTCCAGTTTCAGGGATTGTAGCTCGCTGACCTCAAAGACTGTATCTGGAAGCCCTGAGAGCATAAACAGCTGAAGCTCCAGCCTGTCGCTGGCATTGGTCTGCAACTTTTGCCGAAGTTTGTCTACGGTCCATTCGTGGTTTAGATTGAGTTGTTTCAGCTTGTTTTCACTCACCTCAGAAAGAAAAACTGCAAACCTCTTGGAATATAATGGATCATACTGGTCAATCAGGTGCAACATAAAAGCGAAATCATTTTTCACATCCGGGATGTCGTCAATTCCAGTCTCCTGCCGCACGTATTCGAAGGAGTACTCTTTTAGGGAACGGTAGAAAAGCCAGTATGATGTATAAAGGCATGTTAAACCATAGACAATTACAAAACACAAATAGCAGTAGCAGAGCTTCGAGAAGAGATGAGCCATGGTGTGATTGCACACAAAATTCTTGTAGCCAGTCATATTCTCTACATCTGCTGTACACTTAACTGTAATTCTAACCTTCGACACCAGAATACTGTTGTAGACAACGATGAGAACAAACTTGATGACTTTAATAACAGTCTGTCGAACATACATGAGATACAACAAATCCCCTTCCTCCACATGAAGTCGGAACTTTTTAACCTTCTCGAACAATGCTTTGGCTTGCTCTCCTTCCTTCTTGTCAAGTGCACTGGCTGTTGGTTTGTCCACTACAATCCTTTCAGGAATAGATCGAAGTGACTGAGTCTTCTCCAGATTACCCTCCCCAGGGGAGGTATTAAGGTTTGATCTACTTGCACTATTCTTTTTGTGGTCCTTCTCCTCTGGACTCTCTCCTGACACCTCAGACAGAGCCCTGGTAGTCCACGGAGAATCAAAACATTTGCCCAATATGGAGATGAAGTGCTCAATTTTTGAGCTCGAGCCAGGGAATTTGAACCAGAAATTACTGCAGACCATGAATACAAGGGTATGTATGAGCACCAGGTAAGGAAAATACTTGGCATACCAATGCAGAGCTTTTTCATAGCACAGCTGGTTTACAAAGCTGTACTGTTGGAGATCCAAGTTGGTTTTGAGTCCCCGCATCTCAGTGGATACAGGTGAGACAGGTGGAAAAGAGGAATTAGTCGGATCCCTTGGGAGCTCCGTCTGGTTCAGTAAAGGCACGGTTTGGTTTGGAGCAGACACCCGTTGAGGCAGACATATGATTTTGTCCTGCATTACCTGAAATGATAATGGAGAGGCTATGTCAATATTATAACATTAGAAGCCAGTGTAATTGAGTTTCACTATGATGTATAGATTTTCTACTGTCTTTCAACCACTTAAGTCTCTGCGCAGTTCGTCTTCTGGGAAGATAAGAAAAGTGAGGACTATGCAAGAAAGCATACAGAGCTGTTTCCATCCCAAACCAAATAAAAATGTGCAAAAATAAGGTCAAATAGTGAGATAACAAAATTATTTAGAAAAGGAAACAGCAATCGAGTGACAATCGGGTTCTATTTTAGTGTACTGACATCTGTGTGTTTCAGGAAATGAGTGGTTATGCTCATGACTCCAGGAGACTCCAGAGGGAGACATGCACACTTAAATGGCACAAATGGCACAGGCATTCTCAAAAGAGCATTTCGTAACTGAAGGCTCCTTTTTTCTCTCTCTGTGAAATGTCTTGAAGGTTTATTACTGTCTGCATTGTGGGGTAGGCCCTGTCTGGAGTTTGCTCCAAAATAAAGGGCACCATCATCTATAGAATAGAGCTAAAGCCACCCAAAACAGCCAGAGTGCTCAGTAAACCCTTAGGGCAAAGATTAACGGCTTTGCATTCACGGCTTGTTTCTGTTCACCATGCATTAGAGCAACAGCCCTAAAAGAACTCATAAAACCTGCATGATGTGCCCCTGGTCCACTCAATCATCCTCTAAACACACACTGCTCATTTCATCTACTCATAACAGGGATACGTGTCTACATTCTAAAAAGTACTTGGGGCAGTTATGGCCAACATTAATATTCAAACTTTGTGATGTAAACTCACCAGGCTCATGTAAATCATTAGGCTCTGCTTACAAGCTATAGTGCAAGCATGTTTTTGAGGTAATGCAGTCCACAATATGAGCATGAGGTGGATATTCCCACCCAGATCTACCAGATCTAATCATGGCTGTTTGTTTAATCTAAGTGGTTATAAGGATTATCCACAGCAACTTAGATAACATTGCAGACAGGACACATAAGTGGCTGTAGGAGGAGAAAGGAGGCAGACTGCAAGAAAAACTCCATTTTTACAAGCAGGGCCGGGTCAGGGGGGGAGCTAGGATAGGAGGAGCTGATCTGTGTGTGTGTGTGTGTGTGCGCCTTCTGGAATTGCTTCTCCTTCCTGTAAGTAAACCAACCCTCCACTATTAAGCACACACCAGCCAACAGTGGGCTGTCTGTGCACAGATGGAGCTGGAGTGATCAGACTGTGGTGTGGAGGCGTTTACTTTCCACTCCTTGAACAAGAAGAAGGCTGTATTACTCTGTCTGTAGTCATGTTGTCTGTTTATTCTCAACCTGCAAAGAATGTCTTAATTGCCCTTTATTCAAGCCACTCATGCAATGAATTCCAAGTAGAGCAAGTACTCTGCAAGGAAAAGAGTGGGAGCCACATTCAAATGATATCCAAATGCTGAGAAGAGACATGCAAGACAAAAGGTCTGGCACTAACCTGCAACGTGCAGCCAAACACGCCGATCATGAGCATGACCACTGAGAGATATTCGGCGAAGACATCCCACCATGGCTTTAGGACTCGGAACGCCGGCTGCTGTTCTGTGAACTGACGAAATTCCGTGACCGGAATCATTTTCCTGCAGGAACACAGTGCGGAAACAGGAGCTCAATTTAATGAACTTGAACTGTAGCAGACATTTCTCATGCTGCTCTCCAGACAAGAGCCAATGTTGGATAAAGATCTTTCTGTCATGTGTAAGGCCTATCATGTGTCAGCAGAAACACAACAGGAAGGAAGATTAGAATACCCTCCGCTCATAAATAACCGATCCTGACCTGCCCTGATGACACTGTAAATGCATTTTACTGAAACAGCCTGCATGTTAGGTATCATCACAAAGTCCACAATCCCCTCTCACGTCTTCCATGCTGCATGCATTTTACTTTCTTGTCCATCAACGGTCTGTGATGAGCACCTGGTCTAAAACAGCATGTCCTGTATCAATAATCAGGGTTAACTTAGAAAGATTACTAATTATTTACCAAGACACAATGTGTTGAGTTAATGAACTAAAATTCCAGCTTGAAATAACCTGGCCTTAAATAGTAGCAGACATGACTAAAATCCTAGTATGCAGGAAGTAAAGATTTCTATCATAAGCATGCTATGATATGTTTATATCTGGGTATGAGATCAGTGGGTTTTTTTTCAAGCACCACCAAGAATAAAACTAGCAAATGTATGGCGTGGCCACTATATAACAAGCATTGGCATTTTTCACTGTAGAGCCCGCAGTCCCACCCACTCACAAGAAGATTTGTAAGTTCAGAAGAAAAACAAGTCAGTGCGAATTGACAGTAACAGCTGGCAGAATCAAATGCGCATTTACCAGGTCCCATGTCCTTTCCACTTCGGTAAACTGGCTTTATTCATGTTTCACTGCTGCTTTTAACTGTAAAAGCAAAACAGTATATTTTCTGATGTCTCCTGTATTTCCCTTGCAAGGTCTTAAAACGCTGTAAATGCTATGGCTAAACTACACATAATACTAATAGCAGGCTTGTTGGCTACATAATGATATATTTTAGCATTATCTGCACATTGTGTTGACAGCACATATAAAGTTCATATATGAAGAACTATTTTGTATGTTTCAACTTGTATGCAAACATCCGTTAAACTTAATGCCATGACTGCATAAATCAACCAAATACTGTCAACTAATCACTGTCTAGCCATATATTCTTTCAGCAGTTTCTTATATCTGTCAAGCTTTTGTTAAATGTTTCTGTAGGCTAACCAAAATGCCAAGACTAAAAAATAAAAAAATTAAAAAAATAAAAACACAAGTAGCTGACATATGCTTGACATACTGATGCAATTTCACATCTGGCTGCAATTTAGTCGTGTTTAACTGAACCTAATGCCAAGTGCGCTTTAGTGTCATTTCAGTGTATACTTCCTCCATCCTGTTACAGCACATATCCTCTTGAAATTGATAAATTATTGACACTGGTGCTATCCTGCATTTTATACTCTGTACTCTGGAAAAGCATTTTGTGGTGGAGTCCTGCAAGCAGTCAGCAAGAAAGCCATTTTACCACAAAAAAGGCCACAATGGCTTCTCAATTAGCAAGCACTATCGCCTTTTGTCATATTTAGAGTGACCTGAATTGCCCTTAAATAGGACTGTGTGTCTATGTTACAGATTAATGATCCAACAATCCTTTTTATATGAGATAATCCAGACAATCTTTTCCAAAGTAAAACATCCTATTTTAAGTAAAATTGTCATGGCATTCGTCAAGAATGTCAAAACCAAGAACATTAAAAAAAAAATGTCAGACAGAACTGTTGGGCATGACTAAGAGATATGTCAAAACAGGCTTTTCTTATACAAATTTGATGTCAGTTAATATATACAAATGTGATATGCAAATTTACTGTTGGCACTTGTCTAGCCATAACATCCGTAAAAGTCTAGGAGACATCTGGAGTACAAGCTTCCAAATGCAAAAGTAAAATAATAATAATTAAAAAACACATCAATCAAAGGAGTGCTGCAACTACAATCCAGAAATGTGTGGTTCATTAAAAGGATCTCATGGTTTACTACAGGGATAAAGTGGTATAATTGCTGTGGAAGCCTGTAAGATGATTCTCAGGACATTAGTGTATCTGCTTTCATCTTCATATTTTTAAAGTAGATGGCACGAACGTTCCTATGGCACTGCAGCAAGAAAACAGGTGCTATTTATTTTACAGAAGGTTTTTATATATATATATATATATATGTCATAATTAGGAGTGGTTTGGACTGTACACATTTTCATTCATAATTTTTGTCACAAAAAACTGTGAAAAGGATTATTTTTATTATTAGTATGTATTTTGACCCTTACTATCTGCACCTTTCTGCAGGACCAGATTACACTTATTTATGAGAGACAGCGCAAAGCAATTGTCTTAAATCATAGGTCTATCATTAAGAAATCCTTATATAATCTGCCATTAAGAATGCATTTTAATCTATAGTCTAAAAAGAATGGAAAGATGTTATTGTGATCATCCAACACACTGTGATAAATAACAGACTTAAAAGAGCACTGAAACGATCAAATCTAGGCTTCAGCAGATTATCAAATGATGTACAAAATGTCTTGTATGATACACAGAACAACATGCCACACCCAGATGTACTGTTTATCCTCGTCATTCTTTTAAACCAGTAAGACAAACACACACAATAACTATCTAAAATTTTCTTATGATAATAAACCATTTACTTTTAGACATCTTGGATAAATCCAAATCGTTAATTTAATCTTATGAAAGTGACTGGGCTCGTCTCCGCTCCAAGCCTTGGATTTCCTCTGAAATCTGTTTACTGCACTTTGGGATAAACATGTCCGACATAATAAACCCACAACATGCTCTGTGAAATGCTGCACAATCACATAGCCAGGGTCTTCTCTCTCTCTCTCTCTCACACACACTCTCATACACACACACGCACATCTCCTTTATTTAGCTTAGGCAGCCAACACACAATAACAATAGTATGTTATACTGTGGAAGGCTAGCAAAGTGTCTGCAAAAAGATCAACCCATTAATTATTCTGGCCTGATAAGTAAGAGAGCCGTGCATCTTGGGCAAAAACAGTAACAAATGTAGACACTGTGTGCTCCTCTTTTTGGTGCAGAAAAAGCTGTGTTAAATCTAGTAAATTTGTACTCTTTAAATATGCATGGCACTATGTCTGAAAGTTAAGAGGTGGTGTGTTGGTGTAGACACACACATGATGTTTAAACTCTGACTGTGGTTATCTTTTCAGGCTAGAATTATAGCAAAGGGAAGTGATGCAGTCCCAACCTTTCCTGTAAAATCATTTAAACGACGGCTGACTGGGTTCACAAAAACACAACACAACACAACAACAAACACCACCACTAGACACTGATATACAGAAATCGGAGCAAATCAGGACAGCGTGCGAGACATTTACACATTATTTCAATATCCAGACACAAAAATAGAAAAAAAAAAAAAGTTCAAAATAAAGCTGGATGTCCTACAGGACTTACATTGCCTTAGGAAATGCAAATCTTCAGGATTATTTTGAAAATCTTCGTGGCTTGCTGGTCGTTCCGTGAGATTACACCAAGCTCGAGCATCAGGGACCTGGAAAGACTTTACACTTCTTTATTCTCCTGTTGGTCCCTTTCCTGGCAGGAAATGAGACTATTCTCGCACATGGGTGGTGAAAAATAAATAAATAACACACACACACACACACACACACACACACACACAGCAACAGAAAGAAAGAAGACAATGTGTCTCTGAATCACCTCCAGGATGTAGTGCTCTGTTGTGGATGGACCATTGAAACAAAAAAAAACATTAGGGAAAAATGAGACTTAAAACGTCCTTGACTGTCTCTTATGGGCATCTATTGTGTGTAATCACAATGTGCTCATGTAAGAGCTGAGAAGTCCACACGTGATACCCAGAACTCTCTCTCTCTCACACTCACTCACTCACTCACTCACTCACTCACTCACTCACTCACTCACTCACTCACTCACTCTCTCTCTCTCACACACACACACACACTCACTCACTCACTCTCTCTCACACACACACACACACACACTCACTCACTCACTCTCTCTCTCTCTCACA
>JAOVVF010000017.1:16937298-16949483 GCA_028565595.1 Duopalatinus emarginatus | reverse complement strand
TTGTGGCAAGATCTGAAAACTGCTGTTCACAAACGCTCTCCATCTAATCTGACTAAGCTTGAGCTGTTTTGCAAAGATGAATGGGCAAAGATTTCAGTCACTAGATGTGCAAAGCTGGTGGAGACATACCCTAAAAGACTTGCAGCTGTAATTGCCTTCAGGGAGCAGTTGGGGGTTAGGTGCCTTACTTCAGTCTTGTAAGTTGCGTGGCTCGGTGGATTCAATAACCCCAAGCATACGGCTAGGATTATCATATGATTTTAAAGGTGTAATTTAAATCATGTGTGATTTTATGGATGGATGAGACCAAATCTTTTTGGTTTAAAAAAGAAGTGTTGTGTTTAAAAGACGCTGAAAACCTCATCCCATCTGTGAAACATGGTGGCGAGAGTATCATGGTATCAGCCTGTTTTGCTGCATCTGGGACAGAACAGCTTGCTCTAATTGATAGAACAATGAATTCTGAACGGTACCAGCAAATTCTGGACATCTGTCCGTGAGGTGAATCTCAAGAGAAAGTGGGTCATGCAGCAAGACAACAACCCTGAACAGTGAGCACACAAGTTGTTATAACAGACTTTTGTACAGAGGAATGGGCTAAAATGCCAACGCGCATGAGTAATCAATAATTACTAAAATGTTAAGTTGAAGTTATTGCAACACAAGGGGGTCACACCAGATACTGAAAGCAAAGGTTCATGTATTTTTGCCACTCATTGGCTCATTTTCCTCAGTAAATAAATGGACTTTTTTGACTTATTTGTTTGATTTTATTCTCTTAAGACTTAAGTGACAACGTAAAGTTTTAGGTCAAATTTCTGCAGAAATATAACTAATTTAAAGGGTTTTCACCATTGCTGTATATCCAGAGTGTTAAACAGACTAAAACTGTGCAAAAATAGCAAATCAAGTTTGATTACAACACTCAGCAGAATTGATTAAATATTTTTGTTTTCATACTTTTCATACTGTAGGTAAGTTACATTTCTGTTGCTGTTTTTGCAGACATGAATATAACATACACACTACGTGGCCTTAGATCTGTTTACACTTCTTTGAAGAACAATCAAGTGAGGAACTTCTCCTCTACACAAGTAAGCATAACCTTCTTTTTTATTTAGCATTGTATATATTTATTTTAAGGACTCGGATTTGCTGAATTTGTGTTTTCTTTCAGTATAGTATGGCGAATTTTAAACACAAGAACGCAAAAAGGATAGAGGGACTAGACAAAAACATATGGTGAGATTAATGGCTAACTTTGAATACAGTACACAGTATCGGACTGCATTGGGCAAGTATTCAGACCCCTTCAGTTTTTATATTTTTATTATGTTATACACTAAAGTGCCAGAAAAACTGGTACACCAGTCTAATGCAATTAACACCATATTTCCTGCGGTATGGTTGTATTCCGATGTGTAGAATTTCTGTGATCCACACCAGGCTGCAAGGCATCCCAGATGTATTTGATGAAGTTGAGATCTGGTGACTTATGTGCGAATTGCGAACCCCAGTATCGGTTTTCCTCTGATAATAATTTGGCATCTCTAGACTTGTATGGTGACAGGAATGGCTTCTGTCCACTCTAACATGAAGGCCTCATGGATTTCTGAGATACCTCAGACAGGTTCTCCTATCTCTGCAGGGAACTTCTAGGCCAGTTATGGAGTCTTAGGAAGAGTTCTGGTGATACAAAACGTATGATGGAGATTTAGGGAACATTAAAAGGTTTAGAACAGTGTCTCGATGCTTTTTGATTGCAGCTGCTTTGTGATTAAGGATTACTCTGTTTAGCTTATTATTACTGTAGCTAAAAAGTAAACGTAAAAAAAAACGATGGTGTCTGAATACTTTCCCATTCTTCTGTTTACATTACATTTTTTGGACTATTGTGATCTCTGTTGTTTTCATGCCATCTGTTTATGCGGTGTTACAGGGTTGCCCTCACATCTGTAGCAGCAGATCCCTCAATTGTAAATCTTGGTCAGGGTTACCCAGACATCCCCCCTCCATCTTACGTGACAGATGGCCTTGCACAGGCTGCAACGGTGGACCGGCTCAACCAGTACACACGTGGCTTTGTAAGACACTCATGATCAGTCTTTTCCTGCACATCATTCTTCTACAGTGAATTCTCTCAGTTGATTTACCAGATAAAGTCAGAACATAATTATACACTTTAAAATAATTGTGATAATATACAAAACAAGCATGATGCAGTGGTTGTTCTCTGACAGTCTTAGGATTTGAAATCACAACTTTCCAGTGCTGGACGAGTACCTTAACCTTTTTGTCCTTGAAAACATAGAATTATTATAGAAGTCTGCTTGAGCCCAGTTCATAGTTTATGTATGACTGTGTATGTGCACGCGGAAGCTGCATCATTTGCACACTACCCTGTGTACCTAATCAAGGGAGGAGGAGGAGGAAGTAGCATCCACTAGATGGCACATCAGAGCTAAAACCTTTGTCTATTTTAACATGTAAAGTAGTTACTAAGCTTCTATATTTGTCTCCATGCAGCAACTTAGTGATTTGTGGATGAGCTTTTTAACATATGGACGACTGCCATCATGATTGTTGTTATGAGCTCTATGTGAGTTCCACATAGAAAATTTTACATTCACGACTTTTTACATCTTACATCCACAACGATTTTTTAATAAATACAATTATGCATGTTTATTAATCTAGACAAGTGTTACATGCTACTTAGAGGCTACATAGGCTACATTTCAAACATAAATAAAGAGACTACTAAGTATCACTTCTTACAAACTATCTAGAATACTACATAAGAATGCAATTTGAAACACAGTGCTAGTGTGTTCAGTCTGTTGCAGAGATCATGTCACATTGAGCTATACTGATCCCTGCTATGAATTTTAGTACTGCACTGATATGCTGAATAGAGCCAGGTGATATGATAATATAATATCCACATTGCTTTAAATAATATTGCATCATGCTTTTTGACAGATGTGCATATCCTGCTATTTTATTTATTTATTTTACAATTTATATATGTATGTTTAAATAGTCACAAACGCACTAGAAGTAGCTTATAAATTGTAAAAAAAAAAAAAAAAACTCCTTAAAAGCAATGCTATATATCACAAAACAAGTTGTGTATTATTGAAGTGACGTAACTAAAAATGTTCAATCATGGTGTCATATCACTTCTAGTACTTAATCAATACAGGATGTATGTGGAAAGCTGTGTATGTGCATGGGGTTAAAATCATGTACAATCCTGAACATACTTTCAATCTAGATATATTAATTTATAAAGGTTATTAGTTCAAATCTCTTGTCTGTCAGTGAAGTACTAGTACACATTATACATTGAGAGATCCTTCCATACACTACTACTACTAAAAGCCAATGCTCTGTGTGTTTGTGTATGTATTCTTTCTGAACCGGATGAATACTCTCACTTTTATAATAGGGTCACCCAGCTCTGGTAAAAGCCCTATCTCAGGTGTATGGTAAGGTGCACGGCCGTCAAATCGACCCTTTCAAAGAGATCCTGGTGACGGTTGGAGCCTACGGCTCTTTATTCAGCATCTTTCAAGGGCTTGTTGAAGAGGGAGATGAGGTAAAGCAGTTCAGCACTTCTGCAGCTCATTAAAAGATTCACTGCTCCCTCTTGTGGAGTAACTGTGCCATTTCTTTTTGTGCAGGTTATAATAATTGAACCCTTCTATGACTGTTATGTACCTATGGTTAAGATGGCAGGAGCCAAACCGGTTTTAATACCACTGCGTCTGGTGAGTTTCCCTCTTTAGCTGCTGTGCATGACATTTATTCCGCATATATAAAACAACAATTGAAAGAAATGTATTAATTATTATGTTGTAGAAATCTAGTAAGAAGGCAGACCTCAGCAGTGCAGACTGGGTATTGGATCAGGACGAACTTGCCAGTAAATTTAATTCCAAAACGAAAGCCATTGTCATTAACACACCTAATAACCCCATCGGGAAGGTGAGGCGGATTTCTCATTGTTTATTTAAAACACTGTAACACTGTTGTTGGTGTTGATGGCTGTTTTGTGTTGATAACCAGGTGTTCAGCAGGAGTGAGCTGCAGGCTATCGCAGATCTCTGCATCAAGCACGACACATTGTGCGTCAGTGACGAGGTGTACGAATGGCTCATATACAAGGGGCACGAGCATGTAAAGATAGGTACGGCAGCGTGTTTGGAAACTTTTCGCATGTGTCTGTGCAACACTGCTCATCAGCTGATCAGTGTAGAGATGTGTGTTTGAAGAAAATAATTAAAAGGACAGAATCTGCAGTGCAGGTAGTTAAAGGTCAGTATGGGATTTGTAGCCGTGTGTATATAAACAGGTGGGTAGTAACCCCCAGGTATGTTGGGTACGGTGAAATCAGCAGACTATTAATTATTAATAATACACTCTATATATGATGTGATAGTATTGTTCAGGATTGTCAAAACAATGGTTTAAAGGAGTAGGAAGCCATGTCTCATTCACTAGGATAGAATAATGCTGATAGGATAGAAAAATGCTATAGGAAAATAATCAACAATATAATAGTGATTAGGTAGTGGTAGCTCAGTGGATAAGACTTTGGATCAGATGTTTGAGAGTTTAAATCCCACTACCACCAAGCGCTGCCACTGCTGGGCCCTTCAGCAAGGCCCTTAATCCTCAACCGCTCAATTGTATAAATGTGAAATGCAAGTTTTCTGGATAAAAGCATCTGCCAAATGCCATAAACATTATTAACAATCTTCCTATGACGGCATGAAAGTGAAAGTGAACCACTCATTGACCACTGCACTTGTCAACCTTTGCATTTAACGCATCCATGCAGTGAAACACACACACTAGGGGGCAATGAACACACCTGCCTGGAGCTGTGGGAAACCCTATCCACAGGACCCAGGGAGCAGTTACAAGTTCTGTGTCCTGCTCAAGGGCACGTCAGTTGTGTCTTGTCAGTGTAGTGGATCAAACCACTATCCACAACAAACCACTAAACCACTAACCTTCCGGTCACACGGCTGGTTCCATAACCACAAGATCACGGCTGCCCTAAGAGATGTGTTTGCCTGCAGAGGTATAAAGGCACTGCTGGGATTCAAACCCAGGATCTCCGGTTTACTAGCTTTAAGCAACTAAGCTTGAGAATATTTTATATTCTATATAAAGATTGGATTTTGAGCTGTTTAGATAAACCTGTGTGCAGACTGAATAACTGTGAAGGTGAATTGGGAGTTGTAATCATTATACCATGTTTCTGTGTACAGCCACTCTTCCTGGCATGTGGGACCGAACCATTACTGTTGGCAGTGCAGGAAAGACGTTCAGTGTGACCGGTTGGAAGGTAATTAGCAGATACTACTCTGCCTTTTCCTTCTTATTACTGCTGTTAAAACTGTATTTTACACTCCCTGGCCCAAAAACGTCACACACTTATATTTTGTCGGACGCCTTCGGCCTTGATTATGGCGTGCTTTCACAGTGGCATTATTTCAACAACCTTTATTTCCATCTCAGTTGCATTCATGTTTGGTTGAGATCTTGTTTGTCAAACTACTCAGCAAAGTCTTCTCCAGCACGTCCTAAGCACTTTTAATGGGGTTAATGTCACTCTCGCACAATTCATCTGTGAAAATTCCACATGCTCTCTGAATCTCTCTTGAATCTTGAATCCTGGAATATATCTGTGCCATCAGGGAAGAAAACCATTTACTATAACCTTTACTATAACCTGCTCATTCAGTACATTCAGGTATTCGGCCGACTTCATTTAATTGCCACATAATGTTGCCAGCCTGACCTTGACCGGGCAGTGTATGTACGTAATTGAATAAAACCTGCCATCTTTAATTCTTCTTTTTTCCCCAGCTGGGTTGGTCAATAGGTCCTGAGCACTTGATCAAACACCTTCAAACCGTCATGCAGAACACACTGTACACCTGTCCAACACCACTACAGGTATGTATTACACAGTATACACAATGCAATATTTTTACCCCTATATGTATAAGCTATGTACACTAAAGTGCTGAGAAAACTTGTGCAAAATACATAGGCTGGTGGTGGCTCCATAATAGTATGGGGTTTGTTTAACTGGCATTCCATGGGACCCCTGGTACACCTACAAGCGTCTCTGGCAGGTGAACACGATGTGTATCTCCTTTCTGAGGAGTTACACCTGCATTTATTCTAATGGGATTGGACTCGCGCTGTGGAAAATACAACCGAATTGTGGATCGTTCTGCAGGAAGTTGGGGGTTAACTGCCTTCAGAATATCTCTGCAAGCTCGTGGACTCCATATCCCATGGGGGACCTACCATTTATTAGAGTGTTTTTTTCTGGCACTTCAGTGTACAGTATGTGTTACATTTTTTCTGTCTATTTATAACCGGCCCATTGGTTAAGCCTGTTTTTTGTAAGTGCCTTTAGTAAGGAATATCATGGCGTGGATAATATGAATGTTATGGTGTGAGTCTAATGAAACCCAACATGCTGGCAGAAATGATCAGGAAATTAAAGAGAACAATTGGATAGACAATAGTAACTAAAAAGCGTATTACAGAGGTTTACCATTAAACATTGTTGTGTGGTTACAGTCATCTTATAGGTGCTGTATGGTTTTTCTCAAGGTAAAAGTTGACTGATCTAACCTTATATTAGCATTTTAAGGAAACAGGACATGGTTAGAGATAGAGCCTTTTGCTTTACAGCACTTTTCTAAGTTGCCCTGAATAAGAACGTCTGCGAAATGCTGTGAATGTTAATGTAACTTGAAAGCAAATGACACGAAATCTGAATATTGCCTTTGTTCTGTAGCTAGGGAGCTTTGGGAAAGAAACTACACATACCCCAATGCTTTTTAGAGGCAGTTAAAAAGTTAAAATTAATCTATCCTATAATTTTTTCGGAAGCATAATAAGGTGTGACTTATTGTCTGGAAAATACAGCAGGACATTGTAGCTGTACGGAACATAACTGTACTGAACTGTTTTTTTCTTCTGCTTTGGCCAATAGGAGGCAGTTGCACGTGGACTCCTGCTGGACTACGAGCGAATGGGGAAACCCGACTGCTATTTCTCTTCCCTAGCTGAAGAGTTGGAGGCAAAGAGAGACCGCATGGCAGTTATTTTAAAGCAGGCAGGGATGTGTCCTGTAGTTCCTGAAGGAGGCTACTTCATTCTCGCTGATGTCACAGCTCTTAGTAAGCAAATAATTTAGTGTTCTAATCAATCTCATCAGTTTTTCGCATTTATAACATGACAGACTTTGTTCTGTCTTTTGTCTTGTATTTTTCTTTCTGTGTAGATCAGGATGTTTCAGGTGTGGAAGGTGATGAGCCGTACGACTACAAGTTTGTAAAGTGGATGATAAAGGAGAAGGTATGAGACAAATGTTGAGTTTTGAGTAGAAATCTCCATCTTGACACTCGAAGAGTTAATCGTAAATTTATTGTTTTGTAGAAATTGGCAGCCATTCCTGTAACAGCGTTCTGTGGAGATGAATCCAGAAAACAGTTTGAGAAATACATCCGGCTGTGTTTCATTAAGGTAGGAGAAAAAATATTAAAGCAATATAAATGTATAACATTTTACTCCTACCCCAAAATATAGTCCTCATATGTGCTTTGTTGACGTACTGTGTAACAGTTACTGTGATGTTAAGTTCATGTAGCAGCTTGGCAGCTTCTGTTGACTATAAAATGCTCACTGCAGTTCTTTCAGGAAAATTAAGGAACCGTAAAGCAGAATCAAAATGCACGTGTCTTATCAAATCCATGGTTCTTGATAGCCCTCCATAGTGCAAATTACCTTCAAATTGTTTCACACTTGCCTCAAAGATTATTAAAATGCACATAACATTTTCTGACCAGAATCTAGCATTTAACAGCACCATGGTCTTCAATAACATTTGTTTTTTTTTTTCTTTACTGCAGCAAGACAGTACGCTGGAGGCTGCTGCAGTTATTCTGAAGAACTGGAACAATGCTTGACCGTGGATATTACAACAGTGATTCATTAGCCTTCATTAGAACTTCTGCAGTGTTTTTAAGCCTAAGCAGTGACAAAAAGGCAGCACAACCCCCCCAATAATTATACTGTTATAACTGATCTGATCTTATGGGTACAGTATCAGATACGCTCAGGTAGTAAATATTACTATTGGACTGTTAAGCAATAATGGAAAAAATCTGAAAGAAAGCAGATAACCTCCTTACCATACTTGAGCATATTCACTAGCATTTGCCTTTTTAAATGTTTTTGCTATGATTAGTTCATTTGTAATTTCCTGTTGCCTCTCGTCCTTTGCTTAGGGTCAAAAACAGTTGTACAAGGTCTCGGGTCCTCTAAGGGTCCAGTACTAACATACTATTCTTTTAAATGTGGGCTCATATATTTACAGAGTGTATTCCTAAATTTCTGGACATTTTCCATGGAATGTAAATGTGGACTTTGGTTTAAATGTCTGCTCTAATTAAAGGGCTTCTCACTGGACTGTTAGTGATTTTCTTGGATTAAGTGAGATGTCATGTTTAATGCAGATTGACTACTGTATTTAATTCTCAGATGGCATTATGTAGCTGTATTTGCTTGATGTTCAGGATTTTAGTTCATTTTGGATATCATTTTCCGAGGTGCAGACCAGAATGGATACACACAGCACATCACACATCTTTACTACGTCAAGCCAAATCAAACAAAACCTCAATTTTTTGTCTCATTTTTGAGAGGAAGCATCTCTGCTGATGCCATTGGTGTCGGATTCCTTTTGTTTATCTTGTACTGCTTACTGCATTGCAAATAGTTGTCACAAATGTGTATAATTCTCAGTGTTCCAGCACTCAACAGGTGTTCCGATCCCTCTAGGTGGAAAAATGCTATTTTATGTTACACTTTCAAGGTTTTCAATTATGTTTATGTATCATAAGTCATATCACACCATGGGTCACTTCAGTAAAGGTCATAAATACACCATTGTTTGCAAAATAAAGCTAAAATCTGCCAACTCCCAGGTCATTGCTGTCTCATCACTTGGATCATCACTAACCTGTGGGCATCTGTGAGCTTGTGCATGTGAAAGAGAGTTGGCACTTAGGTCAGTGTGTTATGCTTCCCTCTGACAGAGCATGAGCAGCAGTTTAAAAAGAAGACTGGCTTTACATGTCTTGGTCGAAGCGTGTTTGCCTTTACCTGAGAAGAGGCTGCCAGTGTGTGGGAACTGGCAATTAATCATACTGGGAGAAAACAGAGTTTAAAAAGGGATTATCTGAGAAAAGGTTATTTGTATCTGTAATCCAAGAGGTAGCAAAGTCACTGTCATGCTTAATTATAGTTGAGTTCTTGGCTCTAAACATCTACCTGCTTTAAAGCTGGTGAAGGGGCTGTCCCATGTTATTCATTTCTTATGTGAAACGGGATGACATTATTATTATTATTATCATTATTATTATTATTATTATTATTATTATTATTAATAATAATAATAATAATAAGTAATACAAGAACCAATAAAGATAAATTACAGTGACCATTGCTGTTCCAGTTCTTCCAGTGGTCCAGGGGAAAGATTGGAAATTCAAATCAAATTGTTGGTGAAAAAAACCTGCCTAGTGTTTATTTTGTGCATGCAGTCCTCTATAGCCTTCACCAGAAGAATAGAGACAGACAGCAGAGCCCATTGTGGGTACAGAGTGTATTGAGAAAAGTTTGGTGATACACAGAGTGAAATCATTGGCATAAGTCCATAAGAGCTCCTTCTGACAAAAGGGGATGAGTCTGCTGCGTGTTAGCAGTCCATGAATTAGACACTTATATTCAGGAGTTTTATCCACCAGGAACGTAGGGCAATGCCCAAATGTCCGCTTCCTGACTGGCGAACCAGGATTATTGCTTGGCACACAGAACCACAAACTGTGTGAAAACATCTCTGCCTAAATGTCAGGAAAGATCTGGATGAGTCACTCTATGATCATCATTTTAAAAACAGACTATTAAAAATACAGGCGGCTTTGGCATATCCATGTGCCAAAAATATACACGTTTGTGTTCTTTTTGATGAATATACATTTTTACATTCCGTTTGTCAGGTTTATGATTGCTCTGTGATTTGAGCTGCCCTCTCCTTAATGATAACCATAAAATTCATATATTAAAAAAAAAACACACGCATATGCATACCATACAGCAGATCCAAAATGCTAATTTCCTAAAAAATATCATATAAAACTATAAGTTACACTTTTTTCAGTTACGATATGAATACATGTTTAAGTGGGAATTCTGAAAACCATTTCATCTTAAGTCAGGATTGATGCTGGTCTATTGGGTGGTCTTGGCCAAGGACTCCTCAGATTGCATAAAGAGCTGGTTTGGCAGGTTGTGTTGGAGGTTTTCAGTACCTGATGCTGACTTTTTGGAAGCCTTCGATCTGTGATGAGTTTAAGGCACCGTGGGGAGGAAGACACAAAATAAATATGTGAATTAAAAGATAAGTGTTGTAAAGTGGGGATTGTCTATGAGCTTTGAAAACAAGTCTCGCTTGGTTTAACTGTTGTTGTTTTTTTTTCCTTTTTCCTTTTTTTTTTAAGAAAAACCATGGACGTTATTAGATTGGAAGAGAGGTTCTGTAGTGTAGAGGTGTTTTCTCTGAACAGCCAGCAAAAGAGGACTTCATTAATGTGGAGACCACTCATGAGAAATCCCAGTGCTCTTGACAAAAAAAAGCCCATGTTGGGCTACCATGACTTTTCCAGTTAAATGAAAGACTTGGTAAAACATTTTCTGTTATACGGGTGGAAATAGTGCCAGCTGGCATAGCTAGGAGCAGAGAGAGAAGTGGTCCTTACAGAGAGGCTTTCCCGGCTCTGGCAGTGAGCCTTGTTTGTCCATTCGGTTCACAGTATTGAGTGTGTGTGGGCTGTTGATGGTCAGCTGGAACAGCTAACACCAGTCAGCGATGTAGTCGAAGTCTGAGAAGAGCTCCTGTTCGGAGATGGTCAGGAGTCTGGGTTCACGTGGTGGAGTCAGGATCGGAGCTTCTGAAGTGAACTCATCGTCAAAGTTACTAACATCCTCCCGTCCTTTAATGGTTGGGATGAACGGAGGCCGGATCTTCTTAGCCAATAGAGCAGCCCAGTCCATGTTCTGATGGAAAGAGGAGTTATAGAAAAAATAAACAGAGAAGCAAAAAAACCTTAAAAGTACATAAGAACAGGACAGAAGAAAAAAAAACCAATCAGGCAAAGATGAGACGATTGAGAGAAGACAGACGAGCAGCTCATAAACAGGAAAAAGAAAAAAAACCAGATGAGAACAAAGAACAGAGCTGGATAGATGGAGAGAGATGTTAGCCAGAGCTTAGACACAAAGGGGAACACCAGAGAATAATAACAGATGAAGAGATCAATAGCACAGCTATAGAGCGCAGACACAGAAACGGAAACATTAGAAATTTATGGGGACGTATAAAAGTGCAATACATCAGAATCAGTAGCAAGAAATCGGGCTTTCATCTTCAGAGCTGCTATACTGTGACTTGTAAAATAACAGGCCGGAGGCTGGCCAAGGTTTCTTACAGTAAAACAAGATTAAAGTTATCCATAATAATAATCCATCAGGTGAAATTTGGTAGTTCGTCTGGGGTTGTATGAAATAGAATACAAACGAGCTTTCACAACATCTATAAATTGTCATAAATTATCAAAATGCACAGTGCAACTGATCTTTCAGCAAGTATACATCTCATTTTCAAGCACATACTTAAATGTACACTGTCTGTACTTTTAACTTTCCATATATTCTATTCAAAATTGAGTTGGTGCAGAATTTCATTACTGATCATGTCTGCATTTGAATGTGTGAATCCAAATCAAAATCAGTGTTAGAATTAATTGAATTTTGGCCAAGTACGATTACACACACAAACACACACAGCTTGTTGGTGTACAGGTGGTAAAAAGTATGTGTACATATAATTTGAGGACAATTAACAGTATACAAATAATATAAAACATTACAATCAATGTACAGACAATATACATAAGGCATAAGAGGTGGTGTAGTGCAGCATCTTTGGGAATGAATTGTGTTGTTGATTTTGAATACAAACCGGATTCCAAAAAAGTTGGGACACTAAACAAATTGTGAATAAAAACTGAATGCAATGATGTGGA
>JAOVVF010000017.1:16902906-16937198 GCA_028565595.1 Duopalatinus emarginatus | reverse complement strand
CATCTCCACATCATTGCATTCAGTTTTTATTCACAATTTGTTTAGTGTCCCAACTTTTTTTGGAATCCGGTTTGTACATGTTGCAATTTTTTCTGATAGTAATTCAGTGACTCCACTAACTGGGAGCAGAAGAATAGGAAAGACATGACATTTCAGTGATGGCGAGTTAGAGATTCTGCAAATAAAACACATTTTGGTAGCCTCAAGGGTGGCACACTTTTACAACCTCGTCTGCAGGTAGCTGTGTGAACACTGTGGCTTGGTTTTTATTTATTAAATCTAGGCTTAAGATCCTTAAGTGGACTTACAAAATACACTAAAAGTACCATTTTAATCCAAATTTACTGCACGTACACTTATAATGTACATTTTCAATTGTTATTGCTTATTATCAGTTTTACTATACTACAGTGCCTGGCCAAAAAAATCCGTAATACTTTGTTGAATGCCTTATTTTTGATTTGGCCGAGTCTGTAAAATTTTCTCCAGCACTCCATATGATTACATTTACATTTATAGCATTTGGCAGACGCTCTTATCCAGAGCGACTTACAAGGTTATTAGTATTACAGGTAGGCCCACATAGTGTTAGGAGTCTTGCCCAAGGACCCTTATTGGTGTAGCA
This sequence comes from Duopalatinus emarginatus, assembly GCA_028565595.1. Classification (NCBI taxonomy): domain Eukaryota; kingdom Metazoa; phylum Chordata; class Actinopteri; order Siluriformes; family Pimelodidae; genus Duopalatinus; species Duopalatinus emarginatus. The sequence goes on along the minus strand of JAOVVF010000017.1, from coordinate 16,936,573 downwards.
CATACTGGCTGCCCAAATTGGGAATCGAACCCAGGTCTCTCAGATGGGAGCCCAGTGATGTTACCACTGTACCACACCAATATGAGGGAAACACACAAATATGATGGAAAATTCATGTGTGAAAAACATTCTGTTTAAATCACTTTCACAATTTGAGCCCAATGAACCATGCCATCGTATCCCAGAAAAACTGTGACATCATTGAAGAAAACATCCATTAATGTTATAACCTGTTCATTTAGTACATTCAGATACTCAGATCCTAACTTCACTGTATTGACACATAATGCTGCTGTGCCTCGACCTGTCCAATTAAAGCAACCCCAGATCCTAACCGCCTCCAGAGACTCCAAATCCAAACAGTGACAGTTTTTTTTAACCAGACAGTGAATATCACAGTGTATACTCTGTATAATTATTGGTGATACTAATGAATCACCTAAACGGTTTTCTAAGATTTTGTTCAGATTGTTAAAACCTGGTTGTGTTTAAAAACTTAAACATATTTTAAAAATGATTCAGGAGTTTGGAGATGACACAGAGCTTGTTTTCATCTGGTGTTTTCTGCTGTGTCTAGTGCTTATGTGTGTTTAACATCAGGTGAATGAACTGAAATTCAACCAAACATACTCTAAAAAACGGATGCCTCTTCACTTCTTCAGCGTCTTGCTCTCCTGCACCCAGGCGTCGCTCTGGATTTCTCCTCAACAGCTGAAGACAGATAAATAGAACAGAGTACGAACATTAGAAGTCAAACATGTTTTCTAAATTCACAATTCATTTTCTGTTATGATGAATGGGATTTAGACTGCAGTTATATGAGAACGTACTCGTCTCATTATGGAGATAGCCTCTGTGGAGAGGAATCGTGGGTAGCGGACTTCATCGTTCACGATACTGTCAAACACCTCCTCTTCATCATCACCTGGAAATGGAGACTGCAGGCACCGAAGGGAACAGGAAGTTCATTCTTCTTTAATTTGTTATGTAACTGATTATAGACATAGCACAAAAAGTAAGGAAATTTGTGTGTGGTAGATTATTTCTTTATTATAACAATGCTTCTGGCAATAAATCTTCTCCCGTTGGAAAGCCTGTTAATATCCCTTTTAAATGTTGCCACAATTCTAAGGAACATGCATTTGTGGGATGAGCAGAAGAGCTGAGAATGTGGGTTACGCCCATAAAATATTCGCCAAACAACTTATTCTGCCATTGACTCGTTTGGTGTTTGGTGGACTGGATGAGATGCCAAAACAAGACATATTGGCAATTTAACTCAACAGTTGGATCGTAGGGTCTAGGTGTGGAAAATTTCCTTACATTTTGTGCTATGTATATATTTTTATATACATAATAATAATAATACATAATAAAGGTAAAGATTTCCTAAATATCTTTCATAAGAAATGAGTGTTTTAGGTGAAGCTTAAAACAGATTTAAAATAACAAATGTATTATTGTTAATGAATTAGTATTAGCTATCGATCTTTAGCCTATTATTTATTATGATATCTTGCCTGTGAAAAAACCTGTTTCTGATTGGCTAGCAGAAGAGAGAAATTTCTTACATAACCTTAACAATTAGAGCTGGTCAGAAATCTTATTTCAGTTCTATACTAATGCTCCTGATATTATATAAATTGATTAGACTGTAAACATAACATGGACATTGCTAGGATCCAAAAAGGAATAGGAGGTTATTCATGGGTGATTTAAACAAAAACAGTTTTAAATGTAACAGGAACAAAGAGATATAACATCCTCTTAGGTGTAAACATGACACTAATCATAAAATTGTAGCCTATTTAATGGAGTCAGAATCTTTGCTATCTTCGAAGTCAATGTCAACAATATCTTCATTATTCTTTTCATCACAGACGTGTTTACTGAAAACACAGCCTTTACTTTGGCAGCCGTGGGCTTGTGACTACAAGGTCCATTGTTCGACTCCCTGCACTGACAAGACCTAAGTGAAGTGCTCTTGAACAAGGCGCCTAACTCCCAGCTGCGTCCCGGGTCTTGAGGATAAAGTTTGTGCGCCGCTCTGAGCAAGCATGTTCACTGCCCCCTACTGTGTGTTTCACTGCATGGATGGGTTAAAAATATGGAGGTCAAGTTCCTGTGTGTGTACAAGCTTCTTTCTAAATGCCAATAAAGAAAGCCTCATCTCCTAATTGTATGCTAAAATGTTTGTGTGCTAGTGCATCATGTTGGTAGTCCATCTTATTCCCCTTTTCACATCGCTGAAGCACAAAGCTTTTAAAAGCTGCCAAAATGTGATAAGAACGTTGCCAAATAGGACTGAAAGTGTTTGGCCAAGTCTCCATTAAACCTGCTGATAAGTTCAATTAATCAAGCTTCCTGGTAAATATTTTATGGAAATACTGACCTCTCCAACCAACATCTCAAATATGAGCACACCCAAACCCCACCAGTCCACAGCTCGTGTGTATGATGTTTCTGTCAGGACCTCGGGAGCCAGGAACTCAGGAGTTCCACAGAATGTACTCGTGCGATCTCTAAAGCCCATTCCTAAACACAATAAGAGCAAAGCAGTCAGCATCAATACTATCAGTGTTACAGAAACCGGTTTCAGTGATACAGAAACTAAGAATAAAACGGCACATTATACAACAGTTAGTTCTGCTCTACTAACCTGAGATGCATTCCAAGAGTGCTTATATTTACTACAACTGCACTGGGGCATTAACTGCATGTATCGCTCTGCTTGTTTGTGTTTACTACATAAATAGTCCACTTCCTGGTTTGAAATGGTTGCTACAACAGAACGAGCGACATCTTAGGTAGACGTGGCAGTCTAAACTTTTCAGGAATATAACTTTTGGCTTAGAACATGAAAGCTCATAAGCTGAAAATGAAAAGTAGGAAGGGGTGCCAATTTTCCAGGACGCACCTTTAACACGTCTGTACAAATCAATGTATGCTAGTTAGCCTGCTAGCTGACATGCTAGCGAGTGTAAGAAGAATACTATAAAGTATAGTATAGAGTGTGGCTTCTTCAGGGACCATTTCTGCTAGCTGAGTAAACAATGTTTAGCTTTTTTTGTGTCTAAATTTGTCCGATTATGTTTATAGAACTGATGGAATTGTGCAGTCATACTGAATATAGGCACGGCTTGATCATGTGACATTGCTTAAATAAATCATGATGCATCTTAAACAGTTAGGAGTGTGACTATCAATCTGATTACTATTTCCATGCTAGTTATTTTCCATGTTAAGAATGATATGACAATATCATGTTGTCATGAATACTTTTTAAAGTATTCCAGGTGCCAGGATAAACCAGCGGGCACACATACCTTCTTTGCAGAGCCCAAAATCAGCTATTTTTACATATCCTTCAGTATCCAGCAACAGGTTGTCCAGCTTCAAGTCCCTAAAAGAGTAAAATTATAAATCACATGAATCTCAGTTCAGAAGCCGAGTGTTCAGACTGGGTTTGAATGAAACATACCTGTATACTATTTTATGCTCATGTAGAAACTGCAGGCCCAAGACCACACAGGCAGCATAGAAACTGCAAGAGGAAAAACAAGCGGGGAGGAACAGGATATTAAATATTAGATAACATTTTCTTTACTTTTATGAGTGATGAGCATGATACACTGGCCAAATTTGAAAGCAGTGCTGCCAGAAACTACTGAACGTATGGAAAAGAATCACTTAACTGTGAAAATCAATACTGAATCAGGCATTATTTTGTAGTTTGAAAATAAAACAGCTAATGTTGTCTTTGGAAACAATCATTAGATCCCAGGTCAAGATTTGTTTCGTGTCTAAAGCTGGCTTCTTTAGTCCTGCATTGAAGCTCCAAGGCTAGAGTAGCTAGAAGAAAGTACTGGAAGTCTCTTCCACCCAAAATCTGAACAGCATTGTGAAGATATGCGATAACTGATAAAAAGATAATTTGGCAAAGATAACTGCCAAATTGGAAATGTGAATTTTAAAGTTGATAAGACAGTGACTGCTATGCTAGGAGACTTTTGCCTGAACAAAAACGGGTTCTGTTCGAGGTCACACACTTAATTTGGGAGCATTTCAATCAAAAATATATTGGTTCAAGTAGCTAAAACATTGGCTGTTCCAGGTTGAACCATGATGAGATCAGTAGGCGTGTCATATTCTACAGGTGTTTGTTTTAAATATACACACAGTCCATACATATGCAACAACAACAAAAAAACCTTTTTGGCTGACTCTACATAGTTTCCTTTACAAAACATTTTACACACCATTCATCTTGCACGGAATACTCTTTATTTTTGTTTGTTTTTTGGATAAAAATAAATATCTGTAATAAAACAAAACAATGCAAGTAATCTACACCATTTGCTATCCTGCTATCACTGTTTACTACTGTTGTACGTTTCACTCTGTTGAGGACAAATATTTGATTACAATAGTTCTGCTTAAAACCGGTGGAATTGAGGGTTGTTTTGCCGAATAGATCCAAGGTTCTGAGAATCCTGAACAAAACCGGTTCAAGAACCATAATTTGGTGTTGAAGGGTTAAAAGAGAAACGAATCAATGCAAATAAAATTTCTTCCAACTGATTATTTTTATCCTCTAAAAAGAAAAATTTGTCTAAACAATGCATTTAATTAATATAGTTGGCAATGTGGACTGAAATAATTTCTGGTAAGGCATTTCCATTATGTTGGTTTAGCTAATGCATAAAAAAAAGAAGTAAATTACATTTGAAATAAGGAGAAAACTGAGTATATAAAACATTTTTCAGTCCATTGTTATGTCTTTAGTCTCTATTACAGGACATTTGATAATATACCAAACACATTCCTGTATATTTCCAGGTCTGAAAATGGGTAGTTCTACATTTTGCACTTTCATTTAATAGTGAACGTGGTCACTCACACTGCACGTGGTTCTGAGAACACATCGGCATGGATGTGCATCATCAGGTCGCCTCCTGCTGCATACTCCATTACAAAACACACATGCTCCTTGGTCTGGAAGCAAGCAAAGAGATTGACCAGGAACGGGTGCCGGACACTGTTCACCGTCTCGAAGATCCTCTTCTCACACATCAGACTGTGGAAGAAAATGTAGTTGTCAGGATGGAAAACTGGCACACATGAGCCTTTTAATCATACTGTCCAACATGTAAGAACCGTGTAAGCAACACTCTGGGTCACCAATAAATGTAACTGCTATGTGGACTCTTTGCCCTAAAAACCCATATAATAAATATTCTCTAGTGCAGCTAAAATAAGCCGCCCTCCCTAAGCAGGAACTATTCTAGGCACTATTTTTTGGCATTAATTGCCATGTTTTTAACCTCCCCTGTGAGAATTTTGCAGTTTTGCTGCTCTGATATGACATGGTAACAACGCTAAGAGAAATCAGTGTTGAAGTAGTGGAGACAGCAAATACTGTATTTTTTATTATTTTTTTTGGAAATGTAAAAGTTCAGTGGAGCTGTAATGAAGTGGGATTGCGTTGGCCAGTTAGTGATCTGTTAGAGGATGATGGTGTTAATGCTTCAAAACTGAAGCTTTGGAACCTGATCTGAGAAAGATGAACAGACTAAAGCTCTGCCGCATCACCCTTTTTGGGCAAAGATGATTTCACATCACTATCACTGGGCAGATGCACAGTATTGTGGGTAATGAACACCCAAACTGCAGATAAAATGAATTATAAATATTGAATTGCAAGTCAGCAATGTGTATTTTATTTCAACTGTGCAACATTTGAATAACAACTTTGCAAGCCCATTTTTCTGGCTGGTCATGCATACCTGTCGACTTCATCACGAGCCACAATATCTCCTTTCTTCAGAGCTTTAATGGCAAACATTTCCCCGGTGATTTTGTATTCTGCCAGTAAGACCTGTTGAATAATTTAAAAGAATTGATTGAGGCAATGAAGCACAAACACAAACACACAATAGTACCATAAATAATTCTTCTGATTAATATTAAGACAGAATACACTCAGCAAGGTAATGTACAAACCATTAAATGCCTTTTACCTTTCCAAAGTGTCCACGGCCCAGAACTGCTACACAAGAAAAGTCTTGGAGACTAAACTGGATGTCTGGCTCTGTCCTAAAAAAACCCAATAAACATGATTAGACTTGATGGGCTCAAATCAATACAACTTAGTGTCTAGATAGAATGAATCTATTAACTGTGTGTCCGGGAGAATACATGGATATTGCACCTAGGTTCGAAGTTGTGTTGGTCCGTAAGCTCCAGATCAGGCTGCTGAATTTCATCCACCACTATGCTATCATTCTCCTGCTTGGACACCGTACTGTTCCGGCTGTCATTCAGGAAGTCAAATGTGGCTAATGCATCCTGATGGGAAAGGCATAAAAACAAGCCTGAAGTTCACACATCCCAGCACAACCCCACATAAACCAACATATACTGGAAAAGCATTATGTGTTACAGCTTTAGTATTTGTTATAGTAGTAAATAGCTAAACAAATCGATTAAAGTTTGTGTATTGGCATTGCATTTAGGACACATTTCAAACAGTTCATTACCTGCACCTCCTTCCCATCAGGGACTTTGTATGGTGATGGTGGTTCTTCTTCCTCTTCTTCCAGCTCAGCAGCAGGGGTGGGGTGGCGTTTTGGAGGAGGAGTGGTGCCTTTGTCAAAGTCTAATTTGGTCACGGTCGGATCGCTGGGAGAAAAGGTCAAAACACAACATGCTGACAACGTGCCAATTTCCGTTTTAGTCCTGGCCCCTGGCCATGTTTGGGTCTGGAGTGTTTCTAGCCAAACCAGACGCCTCACTGAAGGACATCTCATTAGAGTATTCAAGTAGAGATAAAGAGAGAGACTTAAATCACATGGACATTCAAACAAACACAAAGGGGTTACAATATTTTACCAACAGCAGTTGAGAAGCTGTCTGCCCGTTCAGCCATTATCTTCATTTAAGATAACGTGTAATTAATACGATCCATCCAAAAATTAGAGATTTGTTTTGAGAGTTTCATGTGAGCACATGTCAGTTTAAACATTTGTATTTGGCCAAGAATGGGCAAAGTCTATGTCTGAGAGCCTATTGTGTTAATTTGCAATAAATAAAGGATCTACTTACAGGGTCATTTAACACTATTTGTTTATTTCACTTTGTTAATAGCCAACATGGCCATGTTTACAGTTTTAAAGCAGCAAATTATATAAACACATCATTTGTGATGTAGGATGGAAACAATCCACATAACATTACTGCCTGCTAAACAGGGGCACAGTGTTTTGCTTGAACTTGTCATGTGATTTTTGTGAGCAGCCATCTGAGCTTTAAACAAGAAATGAAGATAGAGTGGTTAACCATAGTGGTTAGAGTTTCATGTCAGTATCCAGAAGGTTGAGAGTTCAAATCCCAGGACTGCCAAAAAACCACAGTTCAGCCGCTTAATCTTGTCTCATAACCTTTAAGTGCATGCTTGCATTGCAACACATTTCACTTCTCATTTTCACAAACATTTTTCCTAGACAAACATGACATAGCATGACTATATCTGGAAGTCCAGCAAGCTTCAATGTAACTAAACAAAGCAAATTACAGAGTTTTTTGGGACATCTTCCCCTCCACGCATATGACTATCAAACTCCAAATTCCTTTTAAAGACATAATTAATGTCTATAAGTCTAAGCTCAACTGTTCACAAACGCAACAAGCAACTACATTAGTGGTCAACTAGTAAAATAGGGGCAACACCAGTGAGAAGCTCTCGTTTGTATACGTGGTGTGGACATGTGTATACCTGGACAGAGATGGTGAATCCGGATGGCCGAGGAGTCCTGTTTCAGGGCTCAGTGCTGTTCCGAGCTCAGCCACCTGTGGACTGAAGGAATTGTTGACGGATGGGATTGCTCTTCTCATCAAACGCCCCCATGTGGCAATGTTGATGTTCATCTGAGGTGCACGCAGGAATGTTTTACCTGGACAGAGAAACCCGGAACAATACAGATTAGCAAACAACCACAATGTTGGTCAGGTAATCTAATCTGTGTAAATGAGGGCCAGTAAGAGCTCAGTAGTTAGTGGGCTGTACTAGTCACCGCATGGTTATGACGTCATATCTCACTGTTATCTCTGGATAAATGAATTTGCTGAATAAAAGATTACCCATGAAGGAATATATAGCCTTAAATTGCCAAAGTGAAGTGTTCCTACACAATGGGGCAAAGCAAGATATGGCTTTTCCATTAACAAATGTTCCATGTTTAGGGCATGTTTATGCCTAAAAGCCCTACCACAGGCGACTGCTTAAAGACAACACAGGAAGCCAAGTTCCTGTAAAAGATCATATTTCATTCAAATGCAGCAATGAAATGTTTACCAAAGTGTCTATGAGTATATAATTCATTAGTCTGCAATATTTTGTTATTGGAATGCAAGTTCCAGCAAGTTTAGCGAAGCAAATGAGTAAATATCTCACCCTTTATTTACTAATCTTAAACTCTACTGATCAGACAGCACAGCCTGCATGAAAATCTCCTTGAAATCCTGCATCACACAGCTAAGAGACACCCATTTTGCATCAGCTAGTGTTTTTTAGGTCTTCATGTATTTGCTGTTATAATGGGGCTCACTGACGAACAGGCACTACTTGAGAGGAAGTGAATGGTGTGTGCATTTTACAAACACCAAAAAAATATTTTGAAGTTTATTGTACAGTGGGCTCTTTGCTTAGTCCAGGCCACATAGACAGAAGGTTGTGTCATTTATATTCTCTTAAAAGGCCCCCTTTTTTCCAGAGTATCATGGAGCCTCTCAGTAGCATTTGAATGTTAGAAGCAAACAGTGGAATTATAGAAGAGTTCCAGCAGCAGACTGTCTGTGGTGCACTTTTAAAGGGTATCTGAATCAAATTAACATGCATTAAAGTATGGTTTGTTGATTATTTTAATAACCAGACGCCATTGAAGCTTACCTTGCTGTTTTGAGAAGATTTTCTTTTGCCTTTGTAGCTTTGGCCGCCTCTCAATGACTGGATTGAAAAACGTAACCTGGATGGAAAATGAAAAAATTAGTAAATACAAACAACTGGATGTATTTTGTAAGACTTAGTCATACTTCATTAAGGCAAGTGTGTGTGTGTGTGTGTAAAGACAAACATGACAGTACCTCAGCAAAGAGAGTTCCTTGAGGCTCCAGATACAGGCACATGCCATGACGCTGGTTGTCCAGGAAGTCCTCCAGCCTCAGAAACTTGACGGCACACAGAGAGCGCCAGTCCCTCCAGTACACTGAAATCTCCAGCTCACGAGACTACACAAAAAAGGTTACAAGTATTTCAAGTGACTCTTTCAATCACTCTGTTGTTATTACTCTTCAGTCATCTTCTTCTTGTACAGACTCCGTTTAAACACCACTTTGAAGATGATCATAACGAGACCTGTTCTATGTTATTTCAGAGTTGATGAGATTTATGTTTTTTTTTTTTAAATTAAAGTTTAAAAATGGTAAATTTCCCATAGGAATGAATGGGGAGTTTCCAAACTGCCATAACTGGAGCTACAGACATATAAATCGAAAGGCTCGGATCTGGGGCCACCAGGGCCAGTCAAGTCAAATTACGGACAGATTGCCATAGTCCTTCTTTTTTTATCACTTTTTAATTTTCACTCTATTAATTTCTATAGGGAGCAGCTAGAGAGATGTCATCTCCACTCTAGCTCACAGTGATTTTTCGATTAAATCCAGTATTTCTCTGTTCAATCTTGCCTAAAATATATAGGTCTAAAATATATCTTAACGTTTGACATTTTATTTTATGAGTTATGAGGATGTTTGTCATCGGGCAGTAGAAAAGGCTTCATAGAGTTCAATATTAATTTCATGGCCAAGAAAATTAATGTTCCTAAATTTTCATGTGTGTTCAACGTGTCATAACTCAGACAGTTTTCAGCTCAATCCAAATAATTTACAGGACAATGATAACCAATGGGTCCTCTCTCATATGGTCTCTTCGGTAAAGTGATGTGGTAAAGATTTTCAGGGTTATAAGCGTTTGTGTGTAAAAAGGTGTAAACTGCTTATCTACAAACAGGTGGATATTAACAGGAGTGAGTGAGGGGGATCTCTATATAAATAAATAAATACATATATAAATGACAGTAGTATTTATGCATGTGTGTTAAAAGACCATAACTTTATGGACAGGAGTTCTTTCCTCTGTCTTGACTAGCCTGTGCCCCTCTCTCTGACACACACACAAGTATGGACACATAAATACAAACACACACACACACACACACCATGGTATTAGGTATTATGTAGTTCCTTCAGGAAAAGCACATCTAGTGAAATATTAAAATGATTTGGTAGTGTTGGTGTCTGGTTTTATATGGAGTTTATATGGAGTCTGGCATGTTCACCTGATGCCCACACACCTCCCACAAACATTGATAGTAGACTCTAAATTACCCCTAGGTGTGAATGAGTGTATGACTGCATGTGAATCACTTCATTGAATACTCTGGGTGTAATCCTTTCTGGTGTTCAGTGTTTTCAGGATTGAAGCATAAAGTGCTTACTCAATGAGAAAGGATAAATGACTAATTTTAGCGTGGTCTAAATTTAGGTGCTTCAAAATACATTCTGCAAACCCTGAACCCCTGTAAATGATGGACATCAGCTGTTACCACAGTTGTGCAAACACAACAGCTGGTTGTCATTTATGACATATTGCTGTGGAAGACAAGCCTCGTATCCAGCAACACAAAAACAAATGCTAAAATCGCTGGTCAATCCGGCACCTGCCACATTGTCAGCTGGCCGACTGAACACTGACCACAAATGACCATGTAGTTTATAAATACTAAAGCATGTATTAAGCTAATTTGTCATCCAAATAATATCCATATTCACAGGTTATGGTGCACACAGGAGTATTTGATTACCCGATCAAGCTCCAGTGTAAACTTTTGGTCCCAAGACTGGTTGCTGACTGGTTTCCAGTTCGTCTGCCCCACCACTGTGTTGTCTAGTTTCAGAACAGCGCTGATCTCATCTAAAGATACAACACAAATACACAAATAAATCTTCCATTGCTCTGTATGAAGCCATATGCTTTCCTAATACTTTACAAAATGGGAAGTCTGATTTCATTTCCACTAAATAAAGTAACTTTCTGCCTCCAAAGCGCCTCTACTATGGTACAAAAATGTGCCACAACCATATGCTATCTGAAAGACATACTATTGAGTTAGATGAGTAGCTAAGCTGGCACTTGAGTCAAGCTCTGAAGCTTTATATGGAATATGAAGGCACTTGGGATTTTCTGCCTCTTCTTCCAGTAGCATTCACTAAGTGCCAAGATGTACAATGTTTTCCAAATGCACCCGGGTTGGAAACCCTTTCCATATCTCTATCAATCATTTTAATCCCAAAGAAAAAAAAAAGTGCTGAAGGAACTCAACTGGACAGCTCGTCCACTTTGGAGAAGTTTCTGCTGCTGCCTGATTTGTTCTTGTTTGTTCGGCTCATGAAGGAGGAGCGTGTTTCACTCGGGCTCCAGCCAGGCAGGGACACAGATGCTGTCTTAGACCGGCCTGGAACATTCTCCAGCAGATCCTGACAGCCCATGAGCCTCACTTCCAATGTTCCTGTACACAGTACACACAGAAAAAAATAAGGAATAAAAAGTCAGTCTATTCTTCTGAATATATATATACTACAACTGATTATTCAGAATTAACTGTTGATCAAAAAACAGAAAATCAGAAGAACCCACATGGGTCTAGTGTGTTGATAGATTAAACGGTCAACTAAGATTTAATAACTAGCCAGACAGCTGATCCTCATGCTTACTATACCACTACTGCAAGTTAAAAAGACAAACAGTCCAACAGAGTTTCAGTGAGAACATTTCAGCAAAGGCTGCAATAATCATCACTCGAAATAGACACTGGTGGCTAATAAGACTTGCTCAATAGGAAGGTTTTCCAAGCACAGCATTTAATTTCAATGATAATACATACTGTCTGCCAAGGCACATTATGATCGATCTATCGAAATACTCATCTCCCCAAACCAGAATCATTGGCTAAACAGTTGGGACAGCTTTCTAGGCTGAACTGTCTGTAGTTCTGTTCTCTAATGGGAGTTTAAAAATATCAGTACTGCACACAGACTATTATGTATGAGCTATGCATGTGTGTGTATGTGTGTATTTTACCTGTGAGAGCTGCTGGTTTAGCCACGGTGCTATACTGGTTGTGGGAGGAGATGATGCTCTGGCGTGGACTCTGTGTCGTCGTCGACATTAAGAGATCATCTGAGATCAGACTGGCCTTTGGGTGACTCTTTGGCAGCTCGCTCAGCCTCTGCTCCAGAGAATACCTCAGGAGGTCCAGCTTTTGACTCGACTCGTTAAAGCGTGCCTGGGCCTGAAGTCAGAATTAGATCGCTTATTTTGCTGGCTGTACATCAAATCAACATACTATACATACAGATTAGCATACTGCCACGTTTGTTACTTTTTTCTTTATTGTGTGCTCAGGGATTTGCGAATTCACCTTTTCAGAACTATTTGTATTTCAAATAGAGGCCCTGATTATATCATTGTAACTCCCATTAGGATGAAGCAATCTGAACTGTGCAACGTTTCTCAGTATATGGAGCTTCGAATAAGTAAAAAATCACTCCGTGATCAAAAAGTTGGTGTATAGTGTATGCTATTTTCCCCCAATATGCTTGCCAGTATGTATAAAAGCAAGGCACACTGCACCGAAATGTGTCTGACAGAAAACAGGAATCACTTCCAGCATCTATATTATAATGATGCATTTGAATGGAACAATATAATACAATACTGGAAGGTCACACAGACATCAGGTTTCAGTGTAATACTGAAGTGTTGCATTGAGAAATAATGGTTCTTTATTAACTGGTTATGAGACAAAGACTCTTTAATGCCTGACTCACATTCCACACAGTGTTGTTACAGCATCAGTGAGAATTCACACTGCAATGTAAACCCTTTTCTTCAATAATGCCAAAACTGAAGGATAACTTTTCACAACCATGGCATATTTAATGTCCAAGATGTGCTTTAAGAACCAGACTTGTCTACATTTAGAGTAAAGGAATTGATCATCTAAATCTCAGTCAGATGCAATAGTATTAAATTGTACAAGATCACAACAGTTCTGACACCACAACCCCTCTCCGTCCTTCAGGATGTGGTTAATTAACTCCTCAGTGGCGTCTTCAAGGCATTAATTTGTTAGACGACATGCATCCAATAGCTTCCAGTTATAAATAAAACTGATGATCAGACTCTTTTTTTTTTTTTTGACAGTTCTAATGCGGTCAATGAGAATGTTGCATTTTGGGAATTGAGAAATACCAGACTATACTTAGCTACCACATTACCACACTACCACGTTAAAAAATAAGACTTGAACTCACCTCCGAATGAGCTTTTTTCTCTGTGACTTTTCCTGAGCCGAGCAGCTTCATGACGTTCTTGGCTCCCTCTGCCACGGCATACTCGATCCGGAAGTGATGTCGCAGCTCCTCTAGCCGCAGATCCAGAGGACTGATTATAGACTTGTTAGTAGGCACTGCAGGGTCAAAGGTCACCAACAGTAGCTTTAGTATACAACCTAACAAAGCTTTCTATAAAAAAAAAACATGCAGTTAACAGTTAAGAAAAAAATACAACATTTCAGGTTGTACATTGTTTAGTCTGTTTAGAAGTTGCACTACAGGTGGATATGGCTAAAAGTGTTCTTTTCTAATATTGCTATATTAATTGCTATATTCTCTGTACATTACCGATTTTTATTTTGGGTTGTTTTTTTTTTTTTTTTTTTAGAATAAAACCGACTACACCTTACCTTTTTACCCTGAACTCTGGGGGTAGGGTTATGGTTGGACAATACTACCACATTTGTGTCTGTTCCTTAAGGAAAACGCTACCATATTTGTGGCCTTTCTGTGAGGACAACGGTACTGTTCTGGGAGGTCAATGCCACTACATTTGTGGCTGGTCTGAAAAAAGACAACGCTACCATATTCGTAGCTTTCCTATGCGAACATCACTACCACGCTTGCGACTTTTGTCTAAGAAAGACAATGCTGCCATGTTGAGGCTGCTCTGTAAGGACCACGCTACCATATTTGTGGCACTTCCATGAGAACAGTGCTACCATATTTGCTGCTGTTCTGTGAGAACAACACTCCAATTGGCTACAAGGAAAATAAAAATGAGACACCTATTCCTCTCTCTTCACATGCATGAGACAGGTTTTAGACTAATAGAGAAAGAATCCCCTTAATTATGGTCCCAAGTGTACTAAATACGCAACAATTCAACAACATATATAAAGAAACCAAAAAACTAAAAAGTGATGTTAATGATGGCATCATATCCTCTATCTCTTATTTACCCTCATATGCCACCTGGAGGATACTAAAACATAGAGAAGGTGGTCAAAACAGATAGCAGACAGCAATACAAGTTACATAAGATCTACATAAATATCCTGACTACACAGCACATCTATTACTATATAGTGTGCAGAACTAGAGGGCTCAGACTCAATAAAAGAAACCTTTACCTTCATTATTTTCATAACTCATCTCATTGGTCTGACTCGCTTTGAGGATCTGCATCCGGATGAACTCAATTTTGGTCTTGCTGTCCTGGAGCATTTGTTGAGCCATGGCAAGCAGCTTACGATCCTGGAAAGAAAAGAAAAGGAAAACCATCAAGAAGCGTTTCTTTACTCTAGCTTTCTTCATGTCTGTATAGTTCAGAAAAAAATGTCTCATCCTGGTACAAAAGGCACACACAAAAATGCTACATTTTTGTAAAGATATAAATATAAATATGCCTGACATCTCTGAAGTGCTGCGTTTTCTTTTAACTTCTATTTCAAACACTTTTTTGACAGGAAGACACACAGATTTCTACTTCCACAAGAAGTCCTTCATGCTTGTTCCTCAATGTTACACCACAACTAGTTATCCATTTAATGAAATAAAATAATACAAACTAAAATAAATTTAAATAAAAATAAAAATAAAAATTAAATAAAGAATTTTGCAAACTGATGAGTGCAAACTGATGAGTCACCTGTTCTGCCAGCACTTAATTGAAAAATAAACAGTTATGAACTGTTTGTTCATTGTTCACTTTTATTCAGTTTTGTGACTATTTTGGTTATTGTCGTCTTCTCTTTGCAGGTTGACTAGTGTAGAAAGTTTTAGATAATTGATACTGCATGACTCTTTTCTAGTAGGATTCTGGTCTGAGTTCTTAAATCCTGATTTACCTTTACTTAGTTTCAGATACTCCAAGAATTTAACGAAGCACTATTGTAAGTCGCTCTTGATAAGGGCGTCTGGTAAATGCCCGGCAAATGTCAAATGTTTTCATTATTAATATATTTTATATAAAAATAACTGCCTAATATTTTAGCATGCTTTATGGATGTATGCTCACATTTGGATTCCCTTTCAGCACTCGTGTATTTTTCTAAGTGGAACTGCTTACAGGCTTCTCAGCTTAAACAAGCAAACATTAATTGTACAGCAGTTATAAAGAGACTGATGAAAACTGTCCTAAACATAATAAACAAAAATACACAAGTTACTATTTTCTAGGGGCTATAGCAACAATATTCCTATAAACACAAGCTTACACACAGTGGACATGTTGTACAAATGTTCCCATTCATTAGAAATACACCCAGTTCATTCACACCATTCAGGGAACAGAATATAAAGAGCTCAGTACAGGACAGAAAGCCCTGGTTGTCCTTTATGCCAAGTGGACACATATCGTCGTACTGTGTGCACTACATGACTTTTATCACTTGCAATCTGTTGTTTCTGGATATTGCAACGTAAGCTGGAATTTAGCCAGACCTACCACAACCTGTCAATATAAATAGAGAAAACAGCCCAGACCCGTCTCAACCTGTTAATATAAATACCAAACTCAACCCGTCCTCAGACCCATCCCAATCTGTTAATACAAGTACCAGAACCTACGCAAACCTTCCCCAATCTGTTGATAAAAGTACCAGACCTGCCTTGGACCCACCCCAATCTGTTAATATAAGTTGACCTATGATTGAACACATAGGCTACATAGTCACTCACCTGCTTTATTTTAACTTTACAGTTGGCAACAGCCTTACACAAAATGAACAGCTTATAATAGCCCATTATATAAACTATACAATAACAGCCGAAATGTATTTCCTGTAAACATCCAATTTGCCAATGCGCTACCCATAATTTGAATTATACCATGGTTAGTTCCGACTCTACAATGTGATTGGCTGAGAGACGTTCCAAAGATCTCCAAATATCATCCGCCACATACCCATGTAAAGCCAAACACTGCAGCCATAAATAAACCAGCAACATCTGCCAAAATAATTTATAGCAAGTTCATGAAGTCTATTAAGATAATCAATCGTTTGATGTACTTTATGTTTAATAAATCCTATTTTATGAATCAATGCATTATCTGTATAATAATTATTTAGTAGTTAATGATGCTCCTCGACTGTTATAGTTTCAGTAGCAAGCAGTTTCGATATATAGATGTTTTAGGACAGTTAAATATAGCCTCTAAATGTTTTAGCAGCGGGCCGTCTGATAAAATGGAACTCTTTTACCTTGCGGAATGTTGATAAACTAAGAGTATTTAGGCGCACAACACGGCACATGTCAGCAAAGCTGCGCGCTATATTCTGTTTACATTATGTTTAGGGCCTTCACCTGCAGTGTGTGCACCCTCAATATCAGTCATACTTTCGTACAGTGTGAGCACATAAATCTCAGGATCTGTCTGTATAAGACCAATGATTCAAAAATGCAGTGTGAGCTGTCAACAAAGAACAAAATTTCCAAAATCGCACAGCATATGCCCGGCTGTGTTAATCGCCTCCAGCGTGTGTGAGAACGTGGCTGGGGGTGGGGCTGTGAACAGAGAAAGACAGAAAGACAGACAGAGAGAGTGAGAGAGAGTGTGTGTGTGCGCGGGGCAGTGAGCAGAGCACAGACTCATAGTGAGAAAACAGAATGAGGCTCTGCACAATATTTAGACTAGGCACAATTTAAAACCTTCAAATATCGATATAGACAAATGGCCTCATTTCACATCCCGCTCTATTTATATCCCAATATATTTTAATAGATTATTTTAATAAATTTAATAGATTACCTAAACTAAACTGATATATATACAAATTATATATGTATAAACAAAATATATAAATTTCAGGTTACACAGCAGGTCTCACACACTACACACAATTCTTCACCTGGAGGAAAAACGACTAATGCCCAAATCTTGCTCACTACAACAGATATAAGAGCTGTCCATCATGCGACCGTCAAGAGCCTAAATTGTTTGTGTATTTACTAAATACACAAACCATGTAACCACATTGGTAACTATACAAAAGCAATATAACAATATAATTAAATATTTGTCATTGTTTAATATGAACATCATGGCCCACATTGCTGCGTATCACCATTATCACCAGGTGCTTCATTAACTCTCGAATAATAATGTGTTGACCTGTACGACGACTTTTTTTCCTATGACAGCAGAAGCACTCTGGTGAAAAGAAAGCATGATGTATCATTTCCTTTCTTGTTAGCATGGCACATTTAAAAGTCTCCTGTAAGAAAACCTTATTCTGTTTTCCTTTTTTAACTCGTCCATCACAGAACTTACTTATGAGCTACTCCAGTTTCTAATTGTGTTATGTACTTAAAAAATTATTTTACTCCACATAAGCACACATCTGTTTTCATTTTATTAAATACAGCCTGTCTTAGAGATGAAAGAGACCATGGTAGAGGAAACTCGGTTCACCGGAACTATTTTTAACAAAATCCTTAGACTGTTTGTTTTAAAATGGCAGCTACTTGTCATTTCACATCATTCATGAGCTTTTAAATCATCCACTACCTCATGCACTTCATCTCTCCGACACCCAGACTAAGAGCAATTTAGAAGCATGCTACCTTGTAGGAACCATTGGAGTACATCTGTATCATATTCTCAGCGCCCTGCTTCACTTTGAGCTCAATGTCGTTCTGCTTCTTAAGTGCGGCCAGGCGACTGCCGTTGGTGCTGCATGGAGTGTCTGGAGTCAAAGGGCACTCTGAAACTAAAAAAAAAAACAAAAACATTAGAACTTGATTACACAAGTACCTCATAATTTACAGTTAATTCATCATGTCGACTTTGGCTGAGGGACATAAACTACACAATAACGCTGCATGGTCGCATAATCCTATGGGATTACACATGGTCCCATAATCCTGTGAAGCAGGTGAAAGGCGTTTTTGGTCACAGGGATGTTTAGCATGACAAGTGGATATTTTACTTTCTGACCAATCAGGTTGCAAGTATGGAGAACAAGTAAAAAAAAAAAAAAAAAATACAAACAAACATGATAGAATGAGAAGTCAAGTCAAATTATTTTTTAAAAAATCATGAAATAACAACTTGTCTATATTTTTGGAACCATGCATTATTTTATCAATTTCATCAACTGATAACTATAATGTAGACAGTAAACCAGGATACATAGTCAGTCGGTACTAGCTAGAACTGATAACAGTGTTGTGTTATAACTACACTGTGGGTGTTTTTTATATACTGTATATACACAACGGCACATGCGGTGTTATACTGAAAGCACAAAAGAACTGAAAAAAGCAAAGTGCGAAAGAGCCTAGAGCAACAGAAAATATGACCGACTCACAATGAGGGTTGTTGAGTTTGCACTGCATTAAACATGGCAACAATTATTCTTAAACAATCTATGCAAAGGAAATAACATATCTGACTATAATCTTCGGCACATGCTTTTGTTTTAAATGTTTGTGCATAATAAAAGTACTGCTATGAAAAGGCTTTTAACAGAATTAAGTGTAGAGATCCACTAATCCAAATGTTTCAGTCATTCAAACAGAACTGGCTTTTTAGTATAAACAGAAATTGCATAAAGGGAACTTGTTCATTTTGTTAATGAGTCCTCTACTATAATCTTTCACTGTGAGAGTCCAAACATTGCATATGCAATACCAATGCAAGAGAAACAGGCAGTGTATTCACATCAAATCAAACATGTCTATAGGATTCACACAAAATATCAATTAATGGCACAAAACAATGTGTTTACAACATTCTGAACATCATGTACATTCTGTACATTAGACAGACAGCCATCTTTGTAGTTATTATATTACCTGTTGCTTGGCCCCAGAAATATTTCCCTCACAGTTCAGACCTCAGGGCCAGGTTTCCAGACAGGGATTAAGCTCAGAATTAGAGTGGAGCATGTTATAAACTAACAACCTCCAAAGGAGTGTAATTTAGTCTAAGACGTGGATTAACTTGTGTCTGGAATACTGACTAAAACGACACTATAAAGCTCTAGACAATATATAAAAAACCACTGTAGCAAGTGTGTGACATTAACAAGCCAAACAAAAGCTAAAAACATTTTACACAACAAAGTCTGAGCTAAATAAGTCACCTCTGATTAAATTTCAAATGCTGAAACTTATTAATATTTACAAAACTGGGACATTATCTGTATATTACCTGATAATGTCTTTGATTTGTGTGTTCACATAAAACTGTATAAAAGTTTAGAAGGTTAAGTTCAGGGTCAGGTTAATCCAGCAAGTTCTTTTCTTCAGTAAATGTAAACAGCTGTCTATTTCTATTTGCCTATCAACAAACAAGTAGAGTAAAGTAAAGTGAACTATTTGCCTACTGTGTTTGCACACAGAGGAATGTGACCTCTGCATTTAACCCAACTGTGCAGTGAAACACACACACACACACACACCAGTGAACACTAGGGGGAAGTGAACACACTTGCCTGGAGCAGAGGCAGCCCCACACCACGGCACCCAGGGAGCACTTGAGGGGAGTTGCCTTGCTCAAGGGCACCTCAGTCATGACTTGCCCTGTGCGGAGATCAAACTCGGGACCTTCCGGTCACAAGACTGGTTCCCTAACCACTAGGCCATGGCAATTCCTGCAGATTTCCAGGTGCACTTTCATTATCCCACATAAATCATAATAATAAAAATTATGAAGAATAACACAACCTCACACTGACTGAACACCTCAGGGGAGAAAACAAACTAAAAAAAATGGGGCAAATAAAAACATGAGGCGGTTTTCCAGACCTCAACCTTTCTGAATGACACATACTGGAAGACATTAGTTTAGTGCTTAAGAGCGCATTTAACCTACTGCGAAGACTTTGTCTTCCGTGGCGGCTGCATGTGCTTGACCTTTGAACTTGCTGACACAGTGTACATTACAGGCCAAGAACAAAGATTAGATCATTTTCGCACTCTGTTGGCCTTTTGCTCCACCATCTACCTCCTACAGAATCCTGAGCGATGAGATCATACTCTCGTGTCAGGACAAGCACGCACAAACACACATCTGGAGGTAACAGGAACGTTTCACTTTTGTTTAGGCCTACCTGTGGTGTACATTGAGACAAGTATGCGATATAAAAATAAAACATTAAAAAAATGATACAATGGAAAAGAAACGGCTAGAGAATAAGTGATAAGTGGCATTAACATATTACATAAATAAAGCAGGATAAAAAAAAACAGAAGCTGATTACGAGTTGGCTGTAGCTGACAGTCCTAAACATTAGGCCAAGATTTAAAAAGAAATAATTAGCCAACTATTTGTCAACAACAGCAGCAAAATGTTTTCTGTAACTGTCAATTAAGGCAACAGGTTATTAGCCACGATTACATTTATTATAAACTGAAACAATATGAGATACATATGCTTTGTGTTGAACAACAGTAAAGAATTCCTGTACAGTGAAATAGCCCTGATTAACAACATGCTCGTTCACATTTTTTTTATTCAAGCCTCATTCCTGTTTTGCATGCAAATACATTCACAGCTTTATCTGTTTGGCAAGAATGAACAAAGCTGCATCAGAGAAAGATGTTTTGGTGCTCCGAAGTTAAAAGTCGGTCAGTAGGTTTATACCGGATGACAAAACAGGTGACAAAAGCAAGCACAAATTATACAACACTACATGCATGCTGCCTTGCTAACAAACAGTCAACATG
Source organism: Duopalatinus emarginatus (assembly GCA_028565595.1). Taxonomy (NCBI): domain Eukaryota; kingdom Metazoa; phylum Chordata; class Actinopteri; order Siluriformes; family Pimelodidae; genus Duopalatinus; species Duopalatinus emarginatus. The sequence continues at coordinate 16,915,444 of JAOVVF010000017.1, read as the reverse complement.
AAACAACAGCTATTTTAACAAAACAACAAAAAAAAAAAACAAAATGCAGGTTGCAAACTGTGATCTACATCAACCTAATAAAGTTTAAATAGTCTCTTTAATACCACAGGGCACAAGAGCACCTGACCTGAGCTCTCACTGCATTTGACCAAGTGTAACATGTCATTAATTGTGCATACAAAGTATTTGTACACAGAGAACAGTGAAGCGAGCATGCATAGAAACTGTCCCAAGTAAAAGCACTTCAGTTTTGCGAGCACTGAGTACCTCACACTACCGTGATACATATTGCTATTGTTTTATCCCCCAGGCCTACACTGATGTATTAATATTTAAGTGGTATATGTTAAAAAAAGCAGACACCACGAGTGTTCACACAGCAGCAGGAAATGTAATCATACAAGTCTAAGAGACATAACTGTCATGTATTTGGACGTTTTTGGATTTATATCTGAAATTTTACATTTAGTTTAAACCATCCTCCTTATGTGCAAGAACCATCTCAAACACTTTCTGTAATCATTATACAAATGTAAAAAAAAACAAAGACTGTTTGGTGTCTAAAATTAAAGTCGAGTTGAAAGGCTTTATAATTCTGTATTACAGGAGAAGCTCAACAGTTGCCTTCTGTATTATTCTTTCTACTATTAATGGTTTTAGATATGAATGTGAATGACATTTCAGTGTTGAGAAACAGAAACTAAGAGAGATGAGGTACTGAGTCATGCGGAGATGACGACTTGTTCTCTTGGTAAATATTACGCAACCATAAACATCACTCCACCTGAGAAACAAAGAGATCTTTCATGAAGGTAACTGGACAAACCAAAACTATGACTGCTAACAAGTGTTTAAAAAAGGAATTAAATGGATCATATTTATTTTTCACCATGAGCACCAATGCTGACTTTTAAAGAAGCTCATGTTATAAATGAATTTTACTTTAGGGGAAAGACCTTGAGCTACATTCAGCTAAGGATATTCCACATCATCAAATGAGTCATTTGAGAAATGTATCACAGCATTAGCTACATGGAAATTGCTTTGTAAGAAAGCGGTGTGTCCACAGGCTACAAAGCTGTTTTCTTTCTCTTTAAGCCACTCATCTACAGAGTTACTGTCAAAAGAAAGAGTACTCAACAGGTCTGGATTTACTTTTATTTACTGTTAGTTGAATTATTGTTATTTGTTGCAGATAAAAACGAATGGAAATATTTATTAATAATTATTAATAATAAACACTGTATTTTCAGGAACACCTGGTTACAGCTAAGTTATCTTCTATTATATCACAATTAGTTCCGACCCTGCAACGTGACCGAGAGAGGGTCCATGAGTGCCGTTATTACACAATAATGGCACTGGGTCCGAAGCTCTCTGAATATCACTCCGCCACATACACACGTAACCCTAGTAATGACAAGCCAAGACAAGACAAGCTTTTTTTTTCCATGTCTTCCCAGGGATTTTTTTTTTGTTGACACTGCTGTCTCTGGCTTGTTCATTAAGGATCTAAATCTAATCCGGATTTCTATAAAGCTGCTTTGTGACAATGTCTATTGTTAAAAGAAGGATATGTACACACAGAGGTCATAACCCTGACTGTGAATCCCACAGGTCTCCTCCTGCCCAACTTCATTAAATAAGGCTAACAAAGCATGCAATTATAGAACTGACTCGTTAGCAGTACTACAGATCATTCTTAATGTTTGGCTCACACTAACAGAAGGTCTTTCACAATGTTCACAAAATAGTTTCACCGCAATTATTTATGCAGATTCTGCAATTGCATTATATATTATATTTCATGTGCATAAAGTGAAGGAAATAATTATTTGATCCCTCGCTGGTAGGTTTATTTCAACAGAGAGAGATAGAACAACAAAAAGAAAATCCAGAAAATCACTTTATATAAAAACATAAACTGATTTGCATTTCATTGAGTGAAATAAGTATTTGATCCCCTACCAACCATTACGAGTTCTGTCTCCCACAGACTGGTTAGATACGCCTAATCTTAACTTGTCACCTGTATAAAAGACACCTGTCTAAATAATCAACCAATTAGACTCCAACCTCTCCACCATGGGCAAGACCAAAGAGCTGTCTAAGGATGTCAGCGACAAGATTGTAGACCTGCACAAGGCTGGAATGGGCTACAAAACCATAAGCAAGAAACTGGGTGATGAGGAGACAACCATTGGTGCAATCGTTCAAAAACCTGCTTCCCTCCACCAGGACACTGTAAATGGGCCCTGGATGAGTCTTCCAGCACAACAGTGACCCAAGACAACAAAGGAGTGGCTCAAGAAGAAGCACATCAAAATCAGAGAGTGGCCTAGCCAGTCTCTGGACCTTAAAGGGAAATGAAGCTTTGACTTGCCAAGCGATAGCCTAGAAACCTTAATGATTTAGAGATGATCTGCAAAGAAGAGTGGACCAAAATTCCTCCTGATATGTGCGCAAACATGGTCATCAACTACAAAAAACGTCTGACCTCTTTGCTTGCCAACAAGGGTTTTGCCACCCTTTCGTCTTGTTTTGCTAGGGGATCAAATATTTATTTTACTCAATGAAATGCAAATCAGTTTAAAATTATAGACTGTTCATTACTTTGTCAGTGGGCAAACTTACAAAATCAGCAAGGGATCAAATAATTTTTTTCTTCCACTGTATGTAGTCAGTCAGGAAGAAGAAATAACAAAATAGAAAGTGTGATTACAACGTATAAACTACATTGTTTACAACATTTATAACACTAGAACCAACCCAAACCTGTTTTAGCATAAATGTCCACAATGCCACTGAATATGTTTGGAATCAACGGGAACATCAGCAGACCTCCCCATCACAGCCACAATCAAAAATTCAGTGTAATGTCCAACAAGTAAATATGTTTGTGTAGTTTATGGTTTTTATTTCTTCCAGACAGTAATTTTACCAAGAAGTTTATCAAACAACTCTGAATGATCAGGTTTCTTTCTATATAGCACTGTTATGTCTTTACAGCACAGACCTATAGAAGTGTACTTTGAACACTGCTCCTTTATGCACTTGTGCACTTCACCCATTTCTTGTTTGTTTTTTTATTTTTTTGGACCAAAAGTAAAAGTTTACCTCTGAGCTCATCAGGGTCCTTGACCACAATGTGAGCGTTGAGTTCCTGCAGTTCTTGGTGCAGCTCTTCCACCTTCTTATTGCTCTTCTTCAGCATGTTGTCTACGTAAGCCAGGCTCTTCTTGTCCGTGGTGGCTTTGCGCAGGTTCTCTGCTCCTTCCTTGATCTTGAGCTCTTTGCGGAGCTCACGCTTAATCTGGTCCTTGATTTCGTCCAGCTTCTGCTGCACCATGGTGTCAGACAGGTCCATGCTAAGACCCATCATGCTCAAACGATCCGAAACCATGTGACTTCGAGCATCACCCTGAAAGCAGGAGTGAGGGGGACCAAGAAATAGATAGAGGAGATAGCGGACAAAGAGAGAGAGAGCCAACATAAAAAGAGGGGAGGAAAGAAGAGAACGAGAAGGAGACGGATTAATCAGGCCTCTTTGGTACTTATATTTTAGATGATGTCACATTTTAATCACACTATGTACACAAGTACACGTGACCAAGGCTCCATTGTGGTGTTGCATTTTGCAGTTTTCTAGCTATGAAAGGGTCACTGCAAATCAATACACAGTTCTTCTTAGTGATCACATTTATCCTAGGATCGAACATTTCTATAACATTGTTGGGATGCTGGATTGTGCCACCTAAATGAGAAGATTAATGAATTCAGAATATGCTGTCCCCCTAAAATACGACGTTGTTTACGTACCAACAAGGTGCCAGATGTGTCTTTAATACCCATGGGCAACATTCATGTTTACTTCTTATGTTTACTGAATAACACTTTGTTCCTATTTAAACCAGAGACACACACATATCATATGGTGTAACGTTGATACTTCATGTCATGATTACAACTTGCACAAACACACCAAGCCAAAGAGCGTCAAGATACGAGACTGAGCTGCAAGTGTGCCAAAAGCCAATTCTTGTCTAGTAAGCAGAATTGTCTCTGATTAAATATAAACTATACTGGCTGTGAGGTGGGTATACAACCTGAATTGGATGAGACCAAGGGACATAGCCAATACATTTGAGACCAAGGGACATTTACTGGCATGTTTAAAGTTACAGGAGGAAACCCACACAGACAGGAGAGCACGAAAAACTCTACGCAGACAGCAACCCAAGCTGAGGATCAAACTCAGGAGCTGTGAGGCGGCAATGTTACCCGCTGTGCCACCATGCTGCCACAGATTTTATCACTGGTCCAAACGTGGCCTCCTGCCGAATGGAACACAAGCGGAATGACGGGATTTCGAAGTGTACACAATAACAGCACTGTGAGCTGAATTTCACATGGATATCATCGCCCACAAACCCTAACACAGGGTCAATGCTTAACACAGACATATCACACTGCAGCTGCACTTGCTCCTAAAACACTACCTACAGAGAGGACTTCATAAAACATCTTGAAACAGCTCCAGGTGACGAGACTGAAGGGTAATAAATATCTTAAAAAAGATTTTCACTGTGAATATACAGAGTAATCCAGATAAGCAGTGTATTCCAAGTACATAAGGAAAGTGCATATTCAGTGATAATAATTATAATAATAATAATAATAATTATCATCATTATTATTACCTAGTTATTAGTTATAGTAGGCGTGTTGGAAGCAGAAAAAAATGGGCAAGTCTAAGTCACAGGGCATCTCTAAATCTGAGTCACAGGGCATCTCTAAAACAGCAGGTCTTTAGGGGCATTTCCAGTATACAGTGGTTAATACCTACCAAAAGAGGTCCAAGAATGGACAAGCACTGAACCAGCGACAGGTGCCTAAGGCTGTCTGATGTCTCTCCGGGGGTGTCAGGGGTGATGTCTAGCCCATCTGGTCTGATCTTACAGAATATCCACAAAAAAGATCTGTTTCTAATGTCTTGGTGCCAGATACCACAGCAAACCTTTACAGGTCTAATGAAGTCCATGCCTTGACAGGTTAGAGCTGTTTTGACAGGAGATGTTAATGTTATGGCTGCACTTGAATCAATTAAATGATTTTAAACTACTTTTTAAAAGCAGTTTATATGCAGACGTGGTACAGAGGGTAGCGTTGCAGCCTTACAGCTCCGGGAATTGATCCTGAGCTTGGCCTCACAGTCTGTGTAGAGTTCTCCAGTTACCTCTCACCTTAAAAAAACATGCAGAACAACTACTCTAAACTGTCCCTAGGTGTAGTTCCAGGGGGTATTTCTACAACATGCTTACTGTTCCCAGGATCAGCCCTGGAACCACCATGAACCTGACCAGGATAATGCTATTACTGATGGTGATTTAAATGAATCAACTTACATACAGATTAACTTTCTCTAGTTAGTTTATGTTTACAGCAGGTATACTTCAGTTCTGTACTTTATACTTTCCAGCCCCAGGGATTATTAGATATATCAACAACAATGTCAGAACAAATATTTGGTAAATCATATGAAAGGAATAATGTGTTTTGAGGGCTTAAATTCAGAACACATCGACGTGAGAATTTAGAGAAACATGAGGTTTATGGACTGAAAAAGCTTGTAATTGCTGTAGTTGAGTTTGTAAAGTATGCTATTTAAAATGTTAGCATACAAGAAAGATTACAGTAGCTGTGCATTCCTCAAAGTTCATTCTTCCAACCCACCCACCCTGCTGCAAATCAGATATTCAAAGTAACGCAAGCTATAAAATTTAAACCAATAAAGTGTATAGTGGCACAGCTGGGATTATAAAATCTTCATAAAAACCACAAGCTTTTAAAGTCATTTTGGACACTGATATGCATAACAGTTGTGCAGCCATCATATGCAGATGTCAGCTTGTGGCTAAATATATTAAGAGAATATTTTCAAGCCAGATCTTTACACCTTGTATATATGATGAAAAAATAAAAACCCACAGCTTTTAAAATAGTTTCTACAAAAAGTACATCTATGGCTAATTCATCACCTATGCAGGAAAGTAGGTCTTTGTTTGTGTATATAACACATTTAACTACCTCACTAAAGTTTTAGCCTAGTCAATTACATTCTTGGGCAACACATTTGAGTATTTAATTGTCTGGTTGAATTAATTAATGATTAAAGCCTCACTGGCAACTGTGGCTGTTTTGTTTCTAACATTTTACAGATTTATTTGTCCCAATCAGTGCAGGCAGCAGTGAATAATGATAAGTGAATAATCCTCCACAGTTAAAAAAAAAAAAAAGCTAATCTGAAGCTATTATCACCTATTTCTAGATTTAGCTACTTTGCTGAGATACTGTTGAGTATCTGTAGATTGGTCAGGGGTGTGGCGGATCACAGTGACTACTGGCTGTTGTGTAAATCAATCAAGTTATTCAAGTTGCTCCCTCACTTCCTGTTTCAAAGGGCAACAAATCATCACACTCAAGCCACTTTACGTACATGTTAAGCATCGACAACTGCTGGAATGGTTACAACAACAAGGAAAAACTGTGCATTTGTGAATTTAAAATGTTGCTGTAGTCTGCTTGTTAGTTATGGGAAAAACAGCAGTTTGATAATAATTGTGTGGTTTAGGTGAGGTATATTTCTGCCCTCTGAATGAATGTTGCATGTTTCTTATTATATATGTGTGTGTATATATACATATATATATGATCATTTAAACGACAGATTTATATAAGTGCTTTCATAACAAGAACATACACAGCTTTAAATTGCTCCCCCATATCTCTCTGAAATAAGGATCCTTTAAAACACAGCTGTGCTTACAAAACTTACTGGACAGGAAACACATTTTTAACTAGCCAAAAATACAGTAGCTATAGTAAGTGGCTTTCCTTGGGAAAAAAAAAAACAAAAACACATAGGCAGTAATGACTATAACTATATTGCTTTATGAAAAATATCTAATATTTCTTACCAAGATTTCAGCCATTCCTCCAACCAAGGAACCAGGCATTTTTAAATCTTCATCTATCCCACAAACAGCTCATCAGACAAGAATCAGTGTCGCTGAAATGTAAAATGTCTACTACAAGTTTGGCTCCAATCTCAGAGACTGACCAAATCAGTACAGTGTCTAATAATGTCCTGATAAACCTGGTAGATAATCCTGTGCTTAAGTGCAGTTGATGGCTTCTCTTAAAATAACGCTATAGTCTGTGGGACATAAACTACAGTCTCCTAATCTGATTCTAATTCTAGCAGGTGAAAGCCATTCACAAGAAGCCACAAGCTAGTTTCTGTTTCTACACACACACCTCAATGGACTATTTATATGTAATCACTTGAACTTTTATTCAAGGGGTTGTGAATACCCCAGTCATGACTCTTTTCACTTTAAGTCCATAGTGTCCTTTTTTTAAAGGGTTATTGGTTTGTACCGCACATGCTAGATGTTAATCTTGTGTACATACAAAACCCCACTGTGTGATTGTGTATGAATGCATCTGTATCCAAACAAGCACAAACAAGTGCTAAAGGCAGCTATAGTTGTAAACTTTGAACTCACTAACAGAGAAGAAGACAAAGCCTTTATGTTACACATACATTACAGCACAGTGAAATTCTGTTCTACACATTTCCCAGCTTGTCCTAGGAAGTTGGAGTCAGCCATGATGCAAAGTCCCTGGAACAAACAGAGCTAAGCGCCTTGCTCAACCTGATCAGTAACCCACAGCATTAACCACTGAGTCACCACTGCCCACAACAAAGTCCAACACCTTAATGCCTCAGCCATGGCAGCCGTATTATATTTAAATAAGATAGCATAGATTATATGCTATATTAAACACCACATCCCCCGTTGCATTACTATGGGCTGCATCCATTGGCTTTTAATGTATGCTACAAAACATTTCTAAGCTGCTCAAAAACATATCCAGCTAGACATACTGGTCTTGCTGAAGTAGTAGGAAGTAGTGTCCATCCATAATTTAACTATAAATAAATAGTCAGGCTGTTGCAGTATGTACAATAAATATAAACTATCCACATAGCCCTGTTGAATTGACGGGTTTTTGTGACAAAAAAGGAAATTAAGAAATCACATCAAATAATGTCAAAGCTTTTTCTACTTTTACTGTGTTAAAGCAACCAACAAAATTCATGTGAAAAACAAATAGAAGATTTTTAAAGGGGGAAACAGATGGGTTTGCATAAGTGTGCAGATGTCTTAAATAATACTTTGCTAAAGCACCTTCTTTTTGTAATACGGCCCTACAGTCTTTCTGGATTAAGAGTCCACCAATGTAGCCCGTCTAGATTTGGCAGTTTTAGTACCTTTCCTTAGTAAACAACTCTTCCTTGCAAAAATACTCCAGATCTATTAAATTACGAGCCAATCTTCTGTGCACAAGCTTTCAATATTTTCTCTGACTGGGCCATTTAAAATCAATGATCATATTCCTCTGTCCTTTGTTGACTTGGATTTGTGCTTTGGGTCATTATTGTGCTGAAACATTAATTTTCTTTTTTAGCTGTTTCTGTTTTAGGCCTGGAGGTTTTGTGTCAAAACAGACTGGCATTTGCAGTGGTCCTTAATTCTGTTCATTTTGATTAGAGCCCCAGTCCTAGTTTAAGTGAAGTAGCCAGATGATAGTACCACCGTGTTTCACCATGGACATGGAAACACTATTTGGTTTCGTTCTAAACATATCTTCTAAACATATCTAGAATTATACCTAAAAAGCTAGACAATTTTGCCACCAGGTTTGGGATAATTGGATGTATGTTTTGATCAAATATAGGTCGGCTTGGATGTCACATGCAGACAGCAATTAGTACATTTCACTGTGGTGCCCAGTTGTCTCTACTTATTAGCCTGCACAGTGTTCCGTGGTACGGCTAACGTTTTTGGAAATCTTTACTGACTGTGAAAGTCCATAAATTCTAAAGCTGCATGAATACTGATACAGGTATCATCCTGATACCGTGTTCTTGTACTCATACTTGCAAACAAGGCTCCGATACCTTGTTCCTAGCAGCACTAATAAGCAGAGAACTCAAAATGTCAGCAATCTGGAATTATTTAACAATCAGTGATCCCAACCCAAGCAAAGCAGACTGCAAACTGTGCTTTATGAACAGTGGCGGATTTAGACATGGACCATGTGGGCAGTCTAGGGCGACATCATGCAGGGGGGCGCCACGAGGCGTTGAGAAAAAAGGACAGTGATATCTGCGCATAACGTCACTAATGAACACAACTAAGATAATAAATCTATGAGGTGTTTAACCCTAACTTCAGTTGACTGTAATAAAACACTGATATGTTTAAAGTGCAGTCCAGTGCCTGCCTCTGTATTAAAACACAGAAAGGGGGGGCTGATAGAGAGAGAGGAGAGCAGGTGAATCAGGTGGACCAGGTCAATAGTACACTTCTAACTTTACATATATACATATATACACTTCCTTTCGATTCTAAGTAAGTATCATTATCGGCAAGTACAAAAAAAAAAAAATACTCATACTCAGTTGGGAATAAATGGTATCCACAGTCATACTGATTCCCACATGGCTGACATGTTCCATAACACACACTGGCACACCAATATTTACTTTGCACTGGTTTATACTAGCAAAAGCCTACAATGGTGCAAAAGGTCATCAAGGTCATTCTGTTTCGCCAGTCATCTCTCTAGAACAGTTTCTATATTACAGAACCAGTCCAGCGGACTAGAGTTTCTGCTACTAGATAAGGAACAAGAGGAAATTATGGTGGAAGTGGGTCAGACAGCACCTATTTTATTTTTACAGAGCCACAGTGAGAATGAGACTAGACGTACAAGAACATTTTACAGGCAGCAGATTTATAGTGTGGTTTCTTGTTCTCCCTCATGCAGTAAGGAAACATGAATGAGGCAGTTACCATCTTTCCACTGACATGGTGCTGGCGTTAGTTTGGGCAACAGTAAAACTTTTTCTTTTTAGGAACCTTCCTGTGCCTCAATACCATTATATAATCAGACTGCTTAAGTTTCCAAATGACTGCTATAAACAATAACCTGTAACTTTTTCCTTGGAGAACTTATTTTATCACTCAAAATGTAGTCCAGAAACTACAGCATATAGCATATATGATTATTAAGAGTTATATTAAAAGTGTATGTATGGATTTACTGTGATGAAAAATAGTTTGAGATTAAGCACTAGTCATTGCACCTTGTTGGTGTAAAAGGGCTAAATGTTTTTCATGAACTTGACATAAAATGACATATCATGCTCAGAGGATAGGCTCACTAAACACTGCACACATATACGCATATAGATGATTAAACTAGAGGTGTAAAAGATCCATGAAGCTTGTGTGGACTCGCTATGAACTCAAGACACGTGTCAATACTGCATTTTAATATCACATCAGCCTACCAAACAGCTCATAAGAATACTTTTTCAAGTTAATTAAAGGCTGGGGCAACAAAGTTGACTATGCAATAAAATAAATAATATCAGATAAGTAAAACCACAAAACACATTAACAGATACGGTTAAGGTTTAATAAATCTAAACTAAAGTTATTAAATCCCAGTTTTCCCAATGTGACATATTACTTTACCATAGATTCAGTTAAGACCCCTGTTAACATCAACAGCAATTTTAAAAGACAAATTTTAGATTCAGCATTTAATGAGATCCCAGAGATGAACAAACTTTGGATTAAAGGGTTCAACTTACAACAAAGTAACTGGTGACTGACTTGGAGGCATCAGGTGCCCAATAATGCACATACACCATTAACCACGTCCTATATAACCATGGCCTGAAAAAATGCTGTGCAAGGAACTGACATAAAAAAGCTAACCTGAACTTTGCAGGTGATCACCTGTTATTTAGAAGTGTTCTCTGGTCAAACAAAACAAACATCAGTCCTATGTATGGAAGAAAAGAGATGAGACGTTTCATCAAAAAAAAAAATGGGTGACAGCATCACGCTTTGAGAGGATTTACATGGAAAAGGCATTTGCCCCCTTCAGAAAATAGATTATGAGGAAGGAGGATTATTTAGAAGGGTTAAAGCAGGATCTTAAGCTATCAGGTAAAGGGTTTAAACTTCACATCACTAAACCCTGACCTAAACTGAAAAGGTGTATCTGAGCAAGGAGTACCACAAACCTGAATTACATCAGTTCTGCCAAATTATTATGCAAAGACTGTAGATAGCTACCCCAGGTGTTTGCTTTCATTTCAAGGCATTGCCATCAAATAACAACAAACTGTACAAACTTCTGAGCCATTGAGAATCTAAAATAGCATATACAAATTAAATACATGGTTCTTTGCTACATAAAATTACCTCTTATAAGTAAAGTATCCCCTAGCTGAATCCCCTATCTGAATTAACACAGGAAATGCATGGTAATATGATTCGTGTGGAGTTGTAAAAAAAAAACAATCTTTAGCATACATAAGTGTACATAAACCTTTGACCTCAACTGTACAGATTCTTGCAGTGATAATGATGCCCTCAATAACAATGTTATAGCAAATCAGTACAACCCAATCCTGGCTGTTTTTCCTGTTGGTTATCAGAGAATACAGTTGGTCTGGTTAGTCTACACACATTCACAAAAAATCTGGCAAGCAATGTCACCGATATCAATGTTTCTGTATCTACTGTTTTAAATTTCTGGTTACAGGAAATACAGTGAAACTTCCTGTTGAATATTCAAAGCTCTTGCCTGGTTTTGGTAGTGCTTTGTTCAGCTGCAATTTAATCTCCTTCTATACATTATGTTTAAAATAGATTAGGCGGTAGGATAACAACTATTATGTACTGAGTCACCAGTCTTAGTGCACAGAGTTCATGTCATTTGCAGGAACTGTTCATTTTGACCCTTGGTCTACCATAAGGGGAACTGCCTCCATTTTTGTTAAGAAAATCCTCTGATTAGGATTATGCTGTCACTATATACACAAGAGCTTTAAAAGTGACAAATATGCAACTCAAAATATCAAATCAACATATACATTTTTTTAATTATCATAATGTTATCTGAGAAATTAAAAAACACATAATATCGAAAGTTGACAGCACCAGCAGAGAACACTTTGTATTATTACAGGTGTGTGCAGTCTGTGACAGCAGTTATATTATAACATTATATTAATATTAATTTATACTTTACTTCACAAAACCAGTCAAATGTTAAACATTACTCTTTGGAAAAACACTGGTTGTAAACTATAACGTACCCATGTATTGTTTTTTTCTTTTTTTTAGTAAGAAGGAAAATTTCCATTCAGTATATGTGCAAAGTCTTTATAACCTCTTGAATTATAGGTTAGCACACACACACACACCTCTAGGGAAACATTAAATAATTTATTTCCATGTCCTTCATCAGTCTGTCTCTCCCTCTCTATCTTAAGCACAGTATACTTCCTGTCCTGAGGCTCAAGCCTCTCTTTCCTCTTTCCCCTTCTGTCCCCTTCATTATTAAGACCCTTATAAAGCCAGTACCTCACTGTGTCCAGAGCTAT